>PNEQ01043356.1:0-46768 GCA_003012365.1 Medauroidea extradentata | reverse complement strand
CTATGGCCAACAACATGGCATAGAACTAGGAAGGTACCTACGCAATTTTTACTCAGGGCATAATAAATATAATATTAAATACGCCAACAGCTAAGCCTAACCTGCTAGCCATACTATGGCTACAACTCAATACTTAACTTAAGCAGCGTTAATCCCCAAGCCTGTCTGCCGAACCCAGCAAAAATCCGGTCATTTATAGATGAAACTCTCATTCCCCTACTTTCTCAAAATGGTGGTGGGATCTTGGTTTGAACGAAAGTCTGTTGAACAAAACACGTGGCGCATCGGTGATTGGTGCTTAAGCGACCAGAAGCTTCTTCCAAATTCTGAAAGATCACCACAATGTTCCCTCCCTCTGCTGCCTCGCCATTTCCCCTCTCTACCGACGTCACAACTCACTCCAACAGCACACGCGTCTATTTTCTACTGGCAAGGAACCAGGACGGACGTCGGAATTTGCGAAGGTGCGGTGCGGAGTTAGTAAAGTTTAACGTAACATTTGAAGTCTGTTCATACAACATCATGGGAATCCATGCCATCGCACACAACTACCAGGTAACCTCCATTAAACTATAGTTATGCACTAGGCGAAAGTATGTCCATGGAAATTTCCACTCGGGAAAAATACTGCGTCGTAACCAGAATCGTTAACTGCCGCTGATGTCAAGTTGACACCGTCACAATATTATGAGGTCGCATGGCACAGCTACAGATTATACACAGGGACAGGAAGATTTCGTGAATTCAGTGACCTGCATGTTAGAATCAATTACACTATGCCTGCTCAAGCCACGACGATTTGTGCATTAGCTGTTACTAACTGGAACACAAGACAATGAACGAATAGACTGGACTTGAGTATGCACAGGACACTGTATTCTAGCATGTGTGTCAGTGAATTCGCGAAATTTTTTTATTCCTATAATTATACAATAATAATGCTCGCTCACACACATCAGACTTACCTGCTAACTTCTTTCCTATTAAATATTTACTGAACCAACTTAGATAGTAACTGAAGACATCAAAAGAACTGCAGCATCTGGGTAGCATTTTCGCAACGAATATTGGATGATTAACCACAGACTAAATAGTAGCAACACAAACGTGAAATGACGTGGCGGTTCGTCTGATACGTGTAAACCTCGCCGCTTATTGGCTGCCCGTGGCTGATGATACCAATCCCATGTCTGTTTGGCTCCTGCATGTTAGCAGGGCAGTCGCCTGACGCTGAGGATTGGCGGTAGGCGTTCCCCTCCCCCCTGGTTTCTGGGCAGTGAAGCCATATTGCTGGTGTGTGTGACTGAGTTTGCTATACGTTGTGGATTTTTGAACTTTGACGCAATAAGAGGGGTGATACAAGTTTAACGTGTGTGTCTGTGGCATCGTAGCTCCTAAGCGGATGAATAGATTTTGATGTAGTTTTTTTTTCTCTTTGTCCGAAAGATGACGTTATCGAGGGTGTACTTAGGTATGATTCAAGAAAATCTGGTTAGTCGTTTGACGATCATAAGCTTTTTTCTAGTTGTTGAAAGGATGTGAGCAGCTTCTACTAGTCTGATAGATTCGAAATGTAGTATCCTGTGACTTCAATGATGTTACAATAATATGGTCAACTTCACCTGATGCTGCAGCATCATCTGGAACTCCTCACCAACTTGCAGCAGAGGTATCGTGTTTAGGCTCAGTGGAGTGGTAAATTGGATATACATATATGGATATACAGATAGATATATTGATAAATGGTGTTGCTGGGTCTGATGGTGGAGTAGGAAAGAGAATTGAGGATAAATTAATGAGGGATTCTAAGCTACATTTAAGTCCGATTTTATGTTTTAATTTTATTTTAAATTTTAAAGTTTGTAATAGCTGACCAGTTTATTTTCATTTGTCTCAAGCCTTCGAGTTTCTAATTTTAAAGAATTTATTGAATTGCAGAAATAGTAATTACAATTCTTCAATAAAAGCATTATTTTAATTTAAAATATTCGTTAAGGCAAAAACTTTGGTACGTTACTTGTTTGCCTTGTTTGTTAACTTTAAAACAATAAACATAAACGATCAAATTAAATATAAACATAGCAAAGAGGTAATATCAAGCAGGAATGTTCCTAACTAGTATCTGTGAACTAACATGAAATAGCCTAAGCTTATATGTCACTGACACGACTGCAAACGATATAAAAAATTTCGTTCAAATCAGACAATTAAGTTACTTTATTATTAACAACTCTAAAGAATGACTTGATGTGTTTTGCGAAATTCTTGACGTAAGTAATACAGCTCGTGTTTCATTTAAATTGCGAGGGTATATAATTCTGTACAGTGACGAATTTGTGTGTGTTCCATAACATAATAATTGTATAATGTTAACTCACAATACTTTATTCGGTGTTTGATCTAACTAATATGATTATTCGATATTTGACTTCTCTGAAGAGGACAATGAGCGTTAATGAAGGTTTTAGGCTCTGCTTTCATTAATGAATGAAAGTAATATAATATTATAAATAGGAAATGTTTTCATATTAGCACTTTAGTACAGTTCTAGTTACTAAATCACATATATCATTCCATTTTAAGAGAATGCAAATAGAAACATGAATAAATATGTTTAATAACAATATTAGGAAGGTAGCTCAAACTGTATCTTATATTCTGAAGTTTAGCGGTATCACTGCACGAGCACTGCAATAAATGTCTAAATAATATTTACGTTTCACAGTGTAAAGGCTATGCCATGTTTTTTACATTATTTTTAATTAAATAATTCCTAGCGGACTTAAAAATTTTATTTATCTTGCCCTGATTTTGAATGACTAGGAGAGTAAATAGAATGTCAGTATATAACTAGTTACATATGCACTAGCATAAATATTGCACACAGATCTCTTTTCTTCACAGAATGTTTGAGTTACAGAAAACACGAACGTCTTGTAGCAAATGCATCTTTACTCTTTTATCCATGTACATCCAATAGTTAAATTTGCTTAAAAAACGAAAATGTTAACGAAAAATATTCGTTGAGTTCATGTGGGTACGGGTGTTATTATGTGTACACCTCTGTTTCGAATGCTTTAATAGGTCATTAAAAGAGAATTACTATTCTAGTACCGCATCAATTAAAAGCCTGCTATCGAAAGAGTGGATCAAGAAAGATTGTGTGAAATTTTCGTTCAAATCACTTTCTAATATGCTACCAACTCTACCACACGTTGTGGTCTCACGAAAAGATCGCAGGTTGTTTAGACTGCTGTTAAATTATGTTTACATTCTAAAAGTAATGTCTGTTCCGTTAGAGTTGAGTCTATAGTGGAGCCAATCGCTTCCCACCCACAGCCATTCGGGATCGATTCGCAGTGGGACCACCGCTTACCTCACCCTGCTTCTACACTAACCTCATCTAATCTTCAATCCTCATCGCTGCACATGGATGATGACCTCGGTGTAAATATTTGACCAAATACCTTCACTCCTCAGCTATTAATATGCTTATGAAGAAAATATTACTGTAGGATTTCTTATAAACGTGGTCTCTGGTAAATAAAGTCAAGGCTCATGCTAAAACGGTTGATTTTCAAAAAAGTTATTAAAATTTTTTTAAAACAAAACCACTTCACAATGCTTGGTACAGTTATTTTCATAATCGACATATTTCTCAATCATTTATAATAAGCTTCGAACATGGTACGCACATATAAAAAAAGCAGAGAAAAAAATTATTCACTGTTTTAAGAAGTACGATAAATTTATCTATGTAAAAATTAGTCAGATAAAACCGTTTATTTTTATTTTGTTTCACAAAAATAAATAAATAAATAATGTTGATGAATAAATAAGAGACTACACACATTTTATATCAATTTTATGGAGGCCATATTGGTGGATGTATCTTGCTTGTTCAAAGCCTACATAATTGCAGAAGCATTAGAAACGACATTGCACACGCATCACGTCTCACTCTCGCCCTTAAGGGCATGGGCCCTAGTTTCTTCGCATTTAATGTCAATTAATATTTAAAACAAAAATGGGAGCCGATATCATAAAATCGCTTCGTAACTTTATTATGACTGATTTAAACTACATACTCTAATTTTGTCAAAACAGAAGACTGCAAAATAGTTGCTAATTAGTTAATTAACGAAATTTCTTTTCATTTGATGGATTAGCTATACTCAGCATATAGTTTGTCTCGAAAAATTTCATTCCATATAGTAAAACCCATTTGCAAAAAAGTTACAAAACAATTTTACGATATCGACTCTCGTATTGGATTTCAAAAAATAATTATCTCGTAAGCCAAGAAACTCGGGCTCAAGCCCTTAAGCGCAAGTCATTGAACGGGCTGGCAATCTCCTCGCCAACAGATCGCTTCCATTCGGTGTCGAAATATGAGTCTAAAATAATGACGTTACGTTTGAGGCAAAATTGTATTGTACACGCCTATACATTTTGTAATAATTCCAAGATTCCAATGGCCAGACCATTCGCCTCCCACCAAGACGATTCGTGTTGGATTCCCAGCGGAGTCGGTCCCCGGATTTTCGCATGTGGGAATCGTGCCGGACGATAGTCGGCGGGATTTCTCAGGGATCTCCCGTTCCCCCGCCCTCTCATTCCGGCGCTGCTCCATTCTCACCTCATGTCACCCCTCACCAGCGCTGAAGACCTCGGTGTTAAGTGGTGACCAAAATCTCTCACTCTCTTACTCCAAGATTTTCATGTCTAAAAATGATCGCAAGAACACCCATCATTTTCACCATCCATTTCAACCGCAAGAGAACAAACATTTTAGAATGCAAGAGGACACTAAAAGGATATAAACACGTCTTACGTTCTTTGATTGTTATTTGTAAGCAACAATCACTTACACACGTTGAGAAGTTTTTTAGTAATCTAACCCCCGAGACTCTACACACAGTTCGGCAGCCTAGGCAGGTGCGCATTTTATTTAAATCATAAACAAAGTCTCCGTAAAACGTTAATGATTGAATTACCCGTAATACCACAACCATTATGGAGTTCCATGTTACGTAAATCGGAATTGCTTCTTATTATCATCAGAGCTAAGACTTTTTTTGGGAGTATCCTACTTATCACTTGACTTAATACTTAAGACAGGAATTTCAGTTCCTACGAACACGCCGAGGAAAACTTTGTTAGCTCAGAGGGTAAAGTCCTTCTTAAGATATAGCCAAAGAATTAAATTTTTGGATTTTTTTTTTTTTTAATTTCTGGAGGATTTCTACTACCACTCTGAGTATTTTCACTTTTTTTTATTAAAATTGTTAACTTCCTCGATTGATACTTCTATGTGGTGAATGCAGTGCACGATTTCGCTGAAACATTCTGTATTTGAAATATTTCGCGAATTAATCTCAGGTAAGCAGTGACTGTGTTAGCATTTAAATTAATTTAACTATTTCAATCGACTGACTTTTATGTAAGAATAGAGAAAGTGTGAGAGCAACGATACAAATAAAATAAATATAAAAAGGCGTGCATTTAAAAATTCAGTATAGTTAAAAAAAACTATTGCAATAGTTTAGTTTCAAAGTGTATATTCTAATAAATAACTATTTACTTTACGTATTTGTCGTATTTAAGATACCTAAAAACAGCAAAATCATAGCAAAAATTATACCTTGATAACAAATAGTTCAATTTGGATAGTAACAGTTGAAAGTGAATAACAGCCTTAAAATGTGTACACCTGTTTTGTGTTTTGGTGGTTGACGTGAGGGATACCTGCGTAAATAAGTGTCGATTTAAAGACATCGAGGTCAACTTCGTAATTAGCAACGATGAATCATTTAACTATTCGTGAACGCTGACATTCTTCGACATTATGGTAATGATCGATGAATATTAGTTCGGTTGTAATAGTGAGCGGAGAGTAACGATGTAATCAGCCGGTGTGAAATACGTTGTGCTGCTCTCCACGTGAGCGGAGGTAGCATGTTTTCAGTCTCAGCTGTACTAGGTGTTGCCGGGGCCGCTGTAGATTACGCCTACAACAGGCTCGTTAAGCCGTAGTTCGGCGAGGTGGTTATAGATGTCGCCATTACGAGGCACTCCCTCTCCGCCCCTCGTCCACGTCCATACATCACCGGGCCTATAAACACTGCCCCGCCGGTAACTACCCCCTTACTGATTTACAGTTACTGCTGTTACTCTGCAAAGTAATTTGCTACCTCTCCGCTGTCCTGTTCATGTTTGTTCTCTTGTTTTTATCGCCTCCCCTCGTATTTCCTTCCTCCGTCGTCTCTCACTGCTCGCAGCATTCTCTGTTTCTAGGTTTTCGTGCAACTTCTGCAGTTGGCAAACACTTATTACCCGTTGTTCATCATGTGCACTGACCTACTTTGCCTGCGTAATTTAGCAGAAACTGAATCTCCTGCACTCTCACTAGCTGTATTTGTCGATATAACGGCCTTCGTTTGGAAACTTGGCGGTGGTAGCTACACCGAATGATGAATTTTAGATTTTCTAGTAACACCTTCTTTTACAATTACAGAAATGTTTCCTAATATCTACGTTAGAGGGTTTACGTTTGGTTGTCAGATTCTCGCAGATGGCCAATAGAACCAAAAATTGTTTGTAAACGAAAATTTAGATATTAATTAACGAGCATGTAGTAACTTTTCTACCATAATTTAAAAAAAAAACTATCGTGATTTAAACTCAAACATTAAATCAGATTTTCCTGAGACAAGAGTAAATATCTCATTACATTTAATGGACTTATAAATGAAGCGCAACAGATGAGGATGATAATTATCGCATTTAACATGTCACAACTTCGATATTTGTAGCCCAGTAGTTGTGGAAAATTGTGGCGATGGCTGTACAGATGGTGGCAACAGTATACGTGAAAGATTGTCCCTACGATAGTTATTGGAAGAACATTTCCATAAATATGGTAGATGCTGAATACAGGAACGCCAACAGAAATATCACGCTACGCGAAAATTTTTGTTTCACTTCTAATCTACAGTTAAAGTTCATTCAAATGTCATTTTATTCCAAGTCTCGACAGTGTAAAAGAAGACTCGCTTAGCGAACGTAACTAATTTGCATTTTGTTGTATGATTGTAATTTGTGCAAATAAACTTATATGCCACAAGTCGCGTAATGTTACATACGGTACCGTAATTATTTACTTACTTTCAAAATACAGTTAAGGGGGTTGCCTACCTGCGCGTTAGAGGCTTAGAAGTGGCGAAGACATACGGACGACCTTGCAGTGCTCATAAAATGCCGTATCATCTCAATGAACAAAGAGATGAGCTAGCGTGCAAGGTTCCCGCCGAACAGTTTCTATTATAGAACACTAAGCGGTGGGACCTTATAATTTTATTGGAAGAAAGTGTCCGGCAAAGTTCAGTAAACGTCTGTATCTGAGTTTCACGTAGGCCTACTTCAAGGTAGTACATTTTGAAGTACGGCCGTCTCAAATTGCTGTTTTCAGCCATGTTGGAGGCTTAGAAACAGTGTTTTTAACGAGCGTGCGGTCGTAACATAGATATTCCGAGCTTGTCTGAAGTTTTTCTTTTCGTACGTTGGCGCAGTGAGCACATGTGGTACAGTTTCGTAGAAAAAAATCTTACAACCCACTGCGATGCATTTGAAGCGTGAGGTAGGCGGCGCTCTTAATTTAATCTTGTATAAATGATGGTATACCTATTGTGAAGTATTAGTAACATTCTTGGGTAATTCTACTAACTTGAAAAATTATATTATTTCATTGGCAGTAAAGAAAAATGTATCTTTAAAATTGTTAAACGTAGACGTATTATAATTATACGTGTTATAAATTTATACATATACAAATAAATAAAATACATAATAAGTAAGGTTACTTGATGTCAGTCAACGGATTTTGGTAATCTGTATTTAGCTTCTTTTCGACGTTACTAACACAATTGTTATGAAAATGTGTTTTAAGCTCTTTTGCATTTCATTTAACACTAGAGGTTTTTACTGTCCTCAACAATATAAGTAAACAAAAATTGGTTAAGTCTACTTTCCTTCCTTTAAAATATAGCAGAGCCAATTTTATATATACATATAAATTAAAATGAAATGTAAAAGGGCTTAAAACACGTTTACATAATAATTGTGTTAGTAATATCGAAAAGAAGCTATACAGAGTGTACTCAAATACGTTGAGCTACATCGAAAAACTAACCATACTCATCACAAGTTTTAAAATATTTGGGGAAAATAACAATCAAAAGGTTTGAATAATTGTCATCAGTTACGTTGTTTTTAAACGATTTTACAGATTGTGAAAAGTGTATATTTGCTTATTACAAGAACCAAAGTGAACAATTCAATTGGTTTTTCGTAACAAATACAAGAATAACTAAAACGTATAACGTAAACTAAGAATTGAATTCGTCTTAATTAGTTTCCTTGGAAAATATTGTACCCTTCATAATACCAGCTGCGATAGCTTTCGTCTTTAATAAAATTATCCAGAAAGCGATTGTAGTATTTCTGCAAGTTATGCAATGAGAAATGAAACAATAACTAAAAATTTTACTGATTACTCATTTGGATTCCTAATGACTGTTACTTCAAGTAAGTGATCGTTGTGAAGAATGATTATAGTTTCTATTTAAGTATTACAGAACCCGGATTATAGAACAAGGAGGCTTGTATAATTTATACAAAAAACTTTAGTCACGCTCCTCGTCAAAGCAGTAGAACATCCTTCTTGCCCTCAGCAAGTTATTGCCTACATTCGCAAAGGTGTCGTATTCCTTCTACAAAAGCACAGGAGAACTTTATCTTAGAGGATTATATTTAAACGTATATTAATTATCTAGGAAGAAATACAAACCAAAGACGTTATAAAATAAGTAGACTGTTACGCTGCTATTTTGTTATATGGCCAAATTGAACGCTGGCATATTGCATCCGAAGATAAGGAAAGGAGGGGATAATAATATTTTTCAACAAAATAACTTTGGCATAGGACATTGCGTGTTATGTGCTGCAATATGGCGCCGTTCAATTTGAAAACACATAGGGATAGACAGTCAGCATTGGTCTTGCAACCCTAGTTAAGAAAATAATTGATGTTATAAAGCCTGTAGTGTACAGTTAATTATTTAAGTTATTTTAGGTTCAGCTTTTTCGTTTTTTTTTTTTTTCCTCCTTCCAAGATCGTGTGGTAGATAAAAATAACGTTAATGTAAAAATTTTAAATCTACACGTTTTTGAAAGTGAATGTGTAAAAGTTACAATACAGCAATCTTTGATAATGATATAAACCAAATTTATGAGCAAAAATTTCCCGGAATGGTAAATTTGTTAAGCATTATCTCTTGCGCCACAATTAAGTGTGCGAGCTTTTGAGGTCAGTGATTGTCTTCAGAAATACATCACTCGAGAAAAACTTTTGCTCAGGAATTTGTTAACACCTACTGTCAGTTTTTTTTTTTTTTTTTTTTTTGCAAATTGGATCTGAGAATTGTACAATTTTGAGGTGATGCTTTTAGCGCTGAATTATGTACCACGGCCTCTTAAATCTTACACCAGAGTAACGCCCATAAAATAAATGTAGAATAAACACCGGTTGACGTTTTGGGCGATCCTGTACCGTGTGTCGTTCCTGTGCGAAGACATTAGTCAGCTGCTGTTTTTATGTCACTTCGGTCGCGGAAATGAGGGAGATGGAAGATTAAATAAGAAGTGAAGCGAGAAGAGGGTGAAAGTGTCTCAGTTGCGATAAAGGCAAGAAAGCCCTCCGACCAGAAACCTAGTATTCCCCGACAATCTGGTCTCGGTCAATTCCCTCGTTCCTTTTCTTCTCCGGCTACTTCTTTGCTCCCTGCTTCCTGCTCGGGCCGGATCTCCCGAGGGAGAGAGCACCCCCAGTCCCTTAATGCGACTGTCGTTTACGGCCTGGTGGACGGACAGGGAAGTTGTTTTAGTTCGACCCCGAGGCGGGTCGGCATGAAGGGCAGCGTCTCCTATCACAAGCCGTGAGGAAAGTACCGCCACTCTCAGCTGGTCTTGGTGTGGTGTAGGGATGCAACATTAGCCAGGAACAATGCCACTACGGACACTTAGCAACACCTGCCTCTCCCATGTGCTTCAGTCAACAGCTAGACGTTTTCACAAATGGTGCTACGTGTATGAAATTACGTAGTGTAATGAAATTTACAACAATAACCGAAAAATAAAAAAAAAGTAAAAACAATCACTTACACATATAGGCTCGTGAAAAAAATATTTGATTTCTTCTCAGGGAATTTGCACACGTCTGAAATTTTAATATTTTAATGCAGAATATAGATATTCGCTGAAGGCATGAAAGTGATTTTAGAAAAATGTTTTATTTGCACACAAGAGAAGTGACTGAAGTAAAATTCAAACAAGTTTCCACATTCTGTATCCCAATTTTTGTGATTATTAATCACTATCAACAACCATTCCTCACAAAATTATCATCTTCAGTTAAGAGTAGAATGAAAATCGATTGATCGTTTAGCACAATTTTTGATATTTTTTTTACTTCTATCTGCAAATATAGCAAATTATTTTCGTTTTACAGAAAATTTGCTAACTGTAATTTCAGTTATATTAACTGTTCCATCAATGTCGAATATATTATCGACAGTGGTCTCTTTGGTTTGTTGAGATCATGTGATGGCTTCTGGAGAAAATCTCATTTGTGTTTGTTTTATTATATGTTGTATATTGGGCTGAGGCTTCGCTGTCAAACCAAAGCGAATTAATTAATAATGTCTAATTAAAGGAAACAAGTAATCACAAATGGTAAAATAAAAAGTACAACGTTTTCCAATGAAAACTTATTAACCAATCTGAAATTCTTACTAGAACTCATGAATATAAAAAATAATATCTTCTTACAGCCCAACATGTACATTTACACCAATTAGTGTCTTGAACACTCGACAAACCCTTATATGTGACTTCTAACAGCAACTGACTATTTAGTTAAATTTCCTGATAACGAAAAAATGCTTAACTGTGGTGGAATTCATTCACAACGATAATTAATATGTGATATTATTCACTGTGGTTACTGACAACCGTGTACACTTTTATACGCCTAACACATAACTGCCTACATTACGGATGTCGAAAATTTAATTTTCACCAATTACAGTGCCACAGGTACATCATGATAAATCCTTCCACGACAATTTTAAAATATAAGAAGTTCTAGTTATCATAAGCCGTATAACAATCACTTCGTTTCGAAAGTTTTGTAGTAAGAAGAAAACTTCAATTGTGCTTCATTTCCCTAGTGTACACCTATAACAATAACACGAATTCCCAATCAGGTCCTGGGACATTGCTTGAAATATTTGTTCTATATTTTTGTTTGTGAAACAACTTCATAGTGCCTAGCTATTGGCGACCCAATAAGGTGTTTCAAAGTCTAGTCTCGTTACCAAAACATTAATATAATTTACACTGAATTAATAAAAAACTTATATTAAACTAATTTAGCAACATTTTTGTTGCAAATAAACATAGGGGTACACTGAAAGAAAAATTTTGTAGAAAGTCTTCCCTGCAAAATTATGTTGTAATAATCACAAAATAATTTTGTGGTGGTTACAATGTTTTACTGGTATCAACAAAATGTTTTTGTGGGGGCCACAAAATAAATTTTGCAGGGTAAATACCCACAAAATATTTTGTAGCTGCCACAAAATATTTTTTTCTGTGTATTCTCAAATGCCACTAATTTTCTATAATAAAAATATAAAATTAAGTGAACGCTGTTAACTCTTACAGGGCAGTGCACAAGCAACGAATATTGTAAGAGAAGATCGTTTACTTTTAATGGAATATACAAACTGTATACTGAAGTATTACATGGTCATTTGCTAAAATGTGTAAATGTATATGACTCACCTGGTGCCCGATTCTTGAGTTGTTGTGAAAAAATTCCATCGCGATATTCCTAGAAATCTCGTAATGGAATTCGTTTTGCGAATCTTGATTGAAAATACTTCCGTAGTGAAATAATTACATTCGGAATAATCTCACGTATTCTTTGGGTGGTCAGATGTGACTCCGCAACACCTCGAAACCGACAGCCATGACACTTTTGTCATATATTGCAATAATCTCACTGTTTTAAACTAACGAAATAGAGCATTAAAGTACACCAGAAATTCCACACATATATTAAACTTGTGCTAACACTTTGCTGGTTAATTTAAACCTACAAATGTCCAGTAAAACACGAACTTTATGTCACTACACGTGAATTTAATACTTAACCTATATGTACTTATTAACCTAAAATGTTATACCTCTTAAAGCTCCATTTGTTTTAAAAAAAAAACTGAAAATATTGCTGATATTTGGATGCAATTTTTAATTATGTGGGAATTTAAAAAGTTGGAAAATAATTCATTGCATGCCAACATGTATTTATAAGGACGAAATGTGTGTTTGGATTGAGCGACAAGAAATTTCGTAAAGGTTCTTTAGACTGAATCAAAGGTGTTTTGCACATATAATTGCCAATTTGAAAGAGGTTAGAGAGATGCCTACAAGGAAAACTTCTCTTCCTATCGAAAAGAAACACACGTTAGCTTAAACCTTTGACCAAAATAATTTCTTAAAGAAACATTAATATTGTGCATAACACCACTTGCATGAAATATTCTTAAATCCTCTCGGAAACAACATGTTGTGTTCTACTATTTTGTACAGAGTCCATTACCGAATACCAAATAAAATAATATTCAAAACAGCAGATGGAGGAGAGATAAAAATAGCCTTTCTCGTTTGTTACAGAGTGCGCTTAAGAGGGCGTGGTACATAATTCAACGCTAAAAGCATTAATCTATAACTATAGGTTTCTAGAAGCCAATCTGCAAAGATTAAACAATAGCAATCCTAGACAATAGTTTTAGCCAACGTTGTAAACAAAACTGTTTTCAGTGTTACGAACTTCTGAGGCACAATCTATGACGCCGGAATCTCGTGCATTTAACTACGGCGCAAGAGATCACGCGTAACGAATTAGTAATTTTGGATAAATATTTACTCATAAAGTTGGCAAATACCATTATCTAGGATTGTCATTGAGTATTTCATCCATATTGACTTCGAAAAAAGCGTAGAAATCAATTGATGTTTTCAGCGTTTATTTATCTACCACGCACTCTTAATGTATGATATTAAAGGTTGTTTGTTTCGGTTACTCTTGATTGACGACCGGAAGTTCGAAATTACCAGAAATTTCACTATCACATTTCGCACTGCGGAAATTTTACTCAAGAATAACATTCCACCATAGTGAGATAATGGTTTCAATATGTGGGAGGTGAGATTCGGAATTTCGGAACAATCTCGCAACAACTAAAAATCCGGCCGCCGTTACACAATGTTTTCCTTTCTGCCTGCCACGGAGATATGGTTACTTACATTAAACTATTGCATTTATTGTAATGTAGGCCTACATTGCTATTGAATTTACTTTTATATACGAGCAATATAGTGACATACTGCAAGTTTTGAATGTGGTCACCATTATAATATCTGCTTATATTGTCGTTAGAATTTTCGCAAATATCGTTAATGTGGTGAAATAAAAATGCCACATACCTGAGTTAAACATTCTTAATATTACATCGAAAACAACGCTATATTTTACTGTAGCATTTTCATAAGTAAACGTTTGGGGCTAACGTAACACTGCTTTGTAATGCCCAACTCCCTCAATCAATTTTTTTTATTACAGCGAAGTATTTCATGCACATAGTAAGGGTTCTCAGCAGTCCAAACCTAAATCTACTGGAAATAAACGACAACACTTAAAGTGCACCATGTCTCGTTGAAGAACTGTTCAGGATTCCCGGATGTGACACTGCTAAAATCACTAATAGTAGCCTATTACATTTGTTTCCTTTGTCAAGTGATTATAATAGGTAAAATATACAAACGTAGATCTACTTTATTTGGCAGATAGTTTACGTGTCAGTTTATCGAAACTTTCAAAATACCTACAACGAATTTTTGATGAAGCTCTCATACTGTCTGCTTCATTTCGTCTTACAGTTTTGGATGATCTACTTCAATTACATTCAATAATGTTTGCCTTTATTTAAGTTTCTTCTCAAAATATGAAAGTAAGACAATCCAGGATAACAATAATAATACTTATAGGCCAAACTCCCAAACTACACAAAAACATTTAAACTTGAGTGTATTTATAGATTCTGTTTTCTTTTAAATTGAATAATCACACGCTGTTTCACTACGTACCGACTCATACATACCTAAGCTGAACAAACAACAACAACCACTATCATGTGAGTGGCAACCAAAAATACAATAATTCATACAGACTAAACACCACATGGGATTGGCATTTAAGTACGCACTCTGGCAAGCTTGCTACTATTGGGTTTGAATTGGGAGTAAAAGTTAAAATTAAATAATTCTTATCGGACAAATTTTAATGAAAACTTCTTGAATTTAAATTAGTTCTTCATTAAATTTCTGAAATGAATGAACTATATGAAAATATAAAAATGAGTAATTTAGCTCATTTGTGTGAAAAAAATAATTTTTAACTACATTTTGTCTATTAAATAATACAAACAAAAAATGGCAAAGTTTCTCATGTAGCAGAATTTTTCCAGAAATGTTACCCATGAAAATAATACTTACATAATATCTGAGCTTGAATAAGCTACATATATTCATGCTAAACAAACAGCTGCAGGTATTGCTAGAAGTTATAAATAATATTTATTTAGCGCACGCCTTTACATATTGCCAATATGATTTTAAAAATATAATTTGTCATTATAATCTGAATGATTGAATTCAGAATCTGCACCTATATTCAAAATACCATAAAGTTAAACTTCTACACTTCTTGTGCCAAGTATTTTAAAAAGTAACAGAGCAGCTCTTGCGGGTTCATACAGTTGATCGACAATGGAAACAAATGTGTTTTAAATTTTATTTAAAAATATATTAGTTACATGCAACGAATGTCTAATATTTTCACCAAAGCTTACTGGATGTCCTAAAATAAATAACTACGTTCCGGTGGCAATGCGTTTTTCCAGCAATACGTCAAACTTCACCAGAAATGTATACACCGTAGGCTATGCAAAAGAGATATTAAAATCCTTTAATGCAAAGTAAGCGAATGTAGGTAGTGTAGTTCTTGATTCGGTAATATATAATTAACTTTTCAATATTAATTTTATTTACAACTAGCTGGACCCAACGACATTTTTCGCCGAGTCTTCAACTAAATACTATAGAAATTATCAAACGAAAAGTTTTGAAAAAGTGCTAAACGGTGGCAAATGAAACTAAGGGTCATTAATGACCGTTTTAGAAACATTTTGGAAAAGAAAATTGCATAAATATTCGTGGACGTGTACACGCACTCCGAAATTTTATCGCAATTGGATGATTATATAGGAAGGTAAATAAGACGAACAAACATTAATTTATTTACTATAGATTACATTTCTGTAACTAATTTTTAGTTGAAAATATTAGAGAGCAAATATTAGAATGTCAAGTTTTCTCCAAGAATATTTTAACATACAAAAATTTGACCCCTACAACAACCACCGAGTATTCATTATTCTCGTGATCCAGGATAAACTCTTAATCGGAATCAAAGCACTTGGATAATTTCTTCAAATTAAATTTAATGCACAAAAATTATTAATTTCCTTTCATTTTGTACTGTAGATGTAAATGTATTCCGATGTGTAACATAGATGTGTACCAACTCAGACAAAAAACGAGGCATTGTAACGTATGCCGGGGCACAGCTAGTACAATGCTGTAAAATTCACTAAGTTGCCTTGGAAATAGAAATGTTTTCTTAAATGCAATAATATAATGTGAATAAGTAAAGCAGTCCAGCGCAAAACATTACTGGTGTCCTTCTACAGTTGATTCAGTCCTCACTTTACACCTAACATTTATATGTTTGTTTGTATACAAACCTCTATTTTTACATGATCAAATAAATATAAATGAAATCAGATAATGTTCACTGTTTCCATGTTACAGTGCAGATATTCGAAAATTGACACGCTGAATACTCACCGTTTGCAGGTGGTTTTATATTGATTCAATTAGTCTAAACGCTCCATTGAGATTTTGTGAAGGACCTCTGGTAATCAGCAAATATTCTCTAACTCAGATGCACAACGAGAAAAAGTGAAATGATTTTGCATGGAAGAAGTTAAAAGGTACACAATCAAAAGTTGTTTTAATTTTTACCAGAAACAGCTACTAAAATAATGTCCAAATATGTATCAGTCTAGGCAGGTAACTAAAGTGGTCTAAGACTTCCAAATATCTTATGGGACAAGTAAAATACATTTTTATGAGCAAATTGTACGATGAGAAAGAAAATAGCCTTCGTCAGCTTTTCATAATTTATGAAATACAAAAAAAATAAATCTTGTAATCTGTTTGCCAAGAATGTTTATTTGCATCGCTTTAAATAATTGTTGTATGTAGAACCGGAAATTAGGTTAAGTACGGAACATGTGTTTGTAAATGTACAAAAAGTGTCTATAATTTCACTAAAAAGTTTGTAACTGTACAGAGATAACTCTATGCTTTCGAACATTTTCTGTACATTTTACAGAATGTTTTATTTTCTTACAAAAATATTTTGAGAAACTAGTTTTCGAAGATTTTGTTTGTGTGGTGTAGGTACAGGCCGGGTAAATGTAAGCCTTGGCTGGCGAGCAGTGTCGGGTGAGGGTTGTGATTGTGTCGGCGAGCAGACAGCATCGTGTCACCCTGTGTGGGGGGAAATGAAGCACGAAGCTGTGAGGGGAAGTAGCGCGGCCAGGGGTTGTTTCTCAGAGCGGAGAAGTGTCCAAGATCAATTAAAGAACAAGACGTGGTCATCAGAGGGCGTGCGAGGGGCAGGGGTCAGTCTGGGGGGGTTGCCACGGCGAGATGGGGATGCCGTCTGCTTGCCAGGGGAAGGATGTTGCACGTCCACTCACACACACACACACACACACACTTGCCCCCTCACACATGCCTATACTACGATACGCCTGAAATAACAGTTGTTTGTGTTGACACAACACTACACACAAGAACTGTTTTGTTGTGACTGCAAAATGTTTTGTCAATATGGACCTCACCTAAATTATTTGTTGTTGCGATTTTATTTTTCGCGGTCACTGAAAAAATTTATTGGGGCCAGCAAAAATGTTTTGAAGTCATCGCAAAATATATTTGGTAAGGTCCATAACGATATATTTTGTGGTGACCAATAAGCCTTTCTTAGTGTATAATTACCCAATTGATTTTGTTCTACCAATGGAATATAACTAAAAAACTAATTATTACGGAATGCTAGTTAAAGCAATTTTGTTGCACAAGTGCATGAGGGAAATTTTACAAAAATTAATTAATAACTGGCTTTGTTCTACCTCTAATATATGTTACTTACATTCAATTTTTACTGTGTACTAAATAAAATTCTTGCGCCGAACAAATATACAGCACACTGACTGGATTATAACTAGCAAAATGCATGCCATATTTCGTTGAACCACATGAATACAGCTTAAATTGAAATATTTACCTGGAAACGAATATCGCTTTTTGCTCAAAAAGTTTATTTGCATGTGTGCTTTAATATTTGTCTTCTGTAAATATGTTTAGCGATATTTATTTCTTTGATTAGTGAACACAAATATAGAACTAATGTTTAACCAATAATGATGCTTGGAAGTACAGTCAAAATTTTACCATTGATTTAGTTTACTGATTTAGCAGAATATTCTTCTCCCAACAAAAAATACTGCCACATCCACCATAGAGGATACAAATGAAAGTATCAGCATACTTGTATCTTAACATAATTCAATTATCCAGCACCATCAATTTTACTATCGGTTACCTTACATCACGTTGATTTAAAATTTCATAAAAACTCAAAACCTAACGATTTCTGAACTTATGTTTGCCGAGATTTTTTCTTGTTTTGGTGTAAAGAACCAAACCGTCCCGTTTGTCAACGTATTTATGAAACGTCCCCTATATTTTGTAAAATACAGAAGACTTGGAGTTAAATTGCGATTATGTGGACAGTTTAAATTGCAATTGAAATGTTTGAAAAGTGATTTCTTTACCAATTACAGGTCTCAATAACACTAAACATCATCCATATATTGACAATTTTACTCCGTGCTGTTTCCAATATTTTGCCACAATATGGTTTTTAAACCCAATTTTTAAGACCTCTATTTCCCTTAATTTTCACTCGGCTAGAAACTATCTAATTAATTGTCATCGTACTTTTTCATTATGAGTAACCTCTCGAAGTTTCATCGTTAATTTTCTTTACATCCCGTAAAGTCGCACACAGCTTACCTTTACCTGAAATATTACGTATTTGAATTGTGGTTTCATCTTTGAATGTGCCGTCATAGAGGCGGGCCACTATCGTAAAAAATACAGCATGTCAGTTCAGTAACTTGCGCATAGAGGCTATTATGAGGCGTAATGTTCTCATCTGGGTCGCCCTAAGCGTTTTGGCTCTAGGGCTACTGGGATCCCAATACGCAAAGTACATCACCTTCAGAAGGCCATTTTTTTTTAAAACATGTTTCACTTTTGACATTTTTACTTCTTACGATGAGTCAAAATCGTACAAATACCAAGTTTCAGTTGTGTAGTAGCTTCGTATACAATTCTTATTACTGTGCGAGTGCTATACTTCGGAATATGATTAATTTTTTTAAAATTAGAAGTGACTTTAGAAACAAAGAGAACTCGAGAGACAATATTACGTTACTCTTCGCTGAAGAATTAATTTTGCACATTTCGTAAAGTAATGTAGCTTAGAAAAACACTTTCTTATACATAAGAAAAATTAGGTGTACAAGCGATTGTAAATACAGTATCAAACTAATTCAACTTTATGCTTTCTTGTTCTGTGTAACGGGCCACGTTGGCACCTTTCATTAAAAATATGTTTCTTTTATTATAATATCGATCTTGCTAATGGTCTAGATAATGGTATTTGTAAATCATACACTGGGGTAGAGGGCGGCTTATGTCTCTGAGAGAAGGGGAAGTGTCGCCGCCGTACCATTGTCGTAGCGCTGTGGGCCGCTACAGAGGACCCTCCCCCCTCCTTCAACACGTCCTCTCCCTTCCCACCGAGGGCTGGGGGCAGGGAACACTGGATCGCCCCTTCCAACAAACAGCCAATCAGGGCTGTGCCCAATATATTATTAAGTTATAATAAAATGTACAATTAGTGATAAGTAAGGGTAATTCCATATGTAACATTTAATATAATCAAGGTGTATGATGTTAGTTTAATTTGTTAACAAGAAAAGGAATAAAATAATGAAAATAAACGGTGACTTGGACTGCAGCAGAGAGGTCGTTAACCGTGGGGCGTGGCCTAGCGATTGGAAGCTGCTGGGCTGATTGGTCAACGAATTTTTAACGTGGTAGAGCCGCGAGTTGCAGGAATTCTGGAAGTTATTGAGACTCCGCCGTGGGCCCCGATAGAGAGCAGAGGTGCTGTCGCGGGCAAGTGTCACCTGCGAGTGGTTTAAATCGTGTCAGAAAGCTTGTAATCAAACCTAGTAAGAGTTGTTTTGAGCTATTAACACGCAGGCCACGCCTCGTATGTACGAATCGCGGCTACACGCAGCGTAGAAAATAGTATCCGCCCCACTTTTGAACAAATTATTTTCCACTCCCGGAAGCCTGTAGCGTCTGTTATTTTTTTAAAATATTTCAAGGACTTCAAACACATTTTTATTGCCTTGGAACCTTAGAAGTTCACCCTCAACATATGCATATATGGAGATTAATTCCCTTTTTCGTCACTATACGACTTGATTTTGTTTGTCAAAATGTATCTTGTAATTAGTGCTTTAAAAAGGCACTGAAATATATTTCCTATGCAATTTATAGGGCGTACTCATAACTTAATTAATTTAAGACCATAAATTTGGTGGCCGAAACCTTTATTAATTAAATTAATTCCCTTAATTGTACACTACAAAAATACCTAAGTCTCGTTACGACAAGTTTTGCTCTAAACTTTAGCACATTATCATATTTTGTGAGTTAGCAAAAGGATCGTTTTGAAGCTTTCATTAAAGCGTCTCCTTCCTACATGCCATGACACCCACCATTATTGTCTGTATATTTTCGATATTTAACATTAATTTAATTTCAACATAGATTGCCTTTTTCTTGAAATTTTTAATGAGGTTGTTTTAAGTTTTCAATAAAAAAATAACGATGGCTTAAAAATTCCAATTTTTTTTTAATAATTTGTACACCAAAAAGAAACCAAACGTGAAATATTGTACGAGTTTGTTAACAAGTTTCATAGACTAGTGCAAGTTGGTTAAAATATGGTGTTTATTAATTTGCCACAACGTCTACTAATTTTGTTTCGTTTTATATTATATCTGACATACAATAAATGTAATGTTGTGTATTTTGTTGCAAATTTTGTGCTTTTAATATTTTTGTCTTAAATGCTTAATTAGTTTCCGATAATCTTGACATGACAATTTTGTGTAACAAGATGTTTTTAATTATAATTGTAATTTAGCAAAATTTTAACAGTTTTCATTCAGTTTTTAAAGAACTCATTGCAAATGCAGTAACATGTTATACTAAAAAAAAAAACTAATCACTGTTCTAAACTCTTTGAGGAATTTAGTTTTTCTAATTACTTCACCAACATATTTTAGTAGTATATATTTTTTGTATTACAAGCTTGAACATGTTCTAGTAGTATGTCATTCTACTGGGATGTGCTTACTAGTACAGTAAATTAATATACAAGTGCAAGGATAATAATGTGGTAAGGTTCGTGGTCATTTCATTTTCTAAATAAGAAACGGTTTCCAGAAAACCAAGAGACACTTTCATATACACATTCACGGACACATACATATACAGTATTTGTACACACAGTTGCACTTGTAACTACTGATGCGATACATACAAATTACCATACATAGTTAAATAGTATTTTACGGTGAGTCAGAAGAGCACGTTCATTTTTCATCATGATAGCTTATGGAAAATTAAGTAATTCAGCGCTACATGCCAAAGAACAGTGGGTTACTTTACTATAAAATATCCTGTGAAGAGTACAAATATATTTTTTTTTATTTTTAAAAACATTTGTAAACGTACAAGGATTTGTAAAAGCACGAGGAGTTTTTGTAAGAAATCTGAGGAAAAGTTTTTTAATGAAATAAAATCACGAGGTTTTCGGATTTGCTGGGATAATTTGATTAATCATACAGATGAGCTAGAAAATAATGGTAATATCGAGTAGGATGTGAAACCTAAGGCTAGATATCGCATACTGAGAGGTGGACATTCAACTAAGGAGCCCGTTTGTAGGCTCGGCCATTCTCTGATTCGTGATGTGAAATAAATCCCTGCAATGCGTGCAGCAAAGAAATGCAAGGGAGGAGAACCGGGAATACTCTGAGAAAACCCGCCAACCAACGGAAACGTTTGCCACGTTTCTACAAGCTGAAAATCTGAGACTAACTCAGTCGGGAATTTAACGCTAACAAACATGGTGGGAAACAAGTAGTCTAACCACTAAACTGTGGTGGTTCACGCTTTAAAAAAATAAGAAAGTTGGATAATTGTACAGTAGTTAAATACACAGGATGTTCGGGAATTGGTGGTAGAGAATTTTAAGAGAAATTGATACCACAAAAACAAGTGTTTATTGTCTGTGAACATGTGTCCAGAAACGACAACCTGAAAAGTTGAAGGATCACACATTAGTGCGAAGATTTGAATTCCGCGGGACGTGAAAATGCGATACGAGTCACACACACTCTGTCTCGTTGCGCTTGTGTTTTACGTCAGTGTGTCTGCCAGAGTGTGTATGAAGTATTGCCTATATACCAGACAGCTAGCACATTCGTGTACTATGCCATGCTCATCTGTTTATACTTTCATCGCGATATTTCACTTTTTAACCCGAAACAAGAACAGATACCTAAAATCTGTTTGACAATTTTTATAATAGTTTTCTCTACATTGGCTAAATTTGTCAGGACCGTAAATGCTGTACATTCAGCTAATTAAGTAATTAATGATATTCTGGGTAACCGGATTTTTAGTTGGATCCACATTATTAATTGGATTGCAAAAAATAGCTGTCACGGCAAAAACTATTTTACACGAATCTGCCAAACAGAGCATTGCATTAAGAAAACGGTAGCAATTGGCCACGTACAACAAAAGAGCATCATTTCATTTCACTGGGGCGTCAAGGAGTATGTTGATCGCGTCATATGAACATAACATACGACGGAGAAAAAGTTGTTTGCAATAAAGGGCTTGTCATCCCTATCTGGATCTCAGTAACAAAAACAATGTACAATTATTATGTTGTTTTATACGACGCCATTTTTAATTACTTACGATAAAACGAACAATGGCCGCGGATTTCAAGGGCGGTGATCTCCTTTATAAGTTCAGCTAGGGCTGTAGGTTAGAATCACACAGAAAAAGATTTGGTATAGTCAATCGTTTACAGGTTTGTGTATTGCGAAACAAGCGTGTGAAATATGAATCAACTAAATATTTGTTTGCCACTCAGGTTTTGATCTCCCTTAAAAGGGAGTGAGACGAGTACCTCGCCAATTCTCAGCCTACTGAACTGCCTAGTATCGCCTACCTTAATTTTCGCAAAGCATAGGATATATTCTTGGTGAACTGCTTGACACAAATAATAATGGAATATTGCATTAATTTGTCATGCACAATGCTTCAAAGTTAACTTATAATTATCTTGCAATGATTCTGCATGAAAAATTAATGAAAGATTTAATTGTTATTTATGTCAAGTAGTCAACCGATATTATATCCTATGCTTTGCGAAGAGAGAATTTTGATAATACAATTTGAATAAATGTTATGGTTCTAAAACTGAAAATACAATAAAATTGTCTATCACGCCCTCTTAACATGTGGGTTTACTTCATTTAAAGTTAAATATTTTTTTTTAATGAAAGAAACCAAACGAATAGCATTTATTGCTAAGGCAGCTTAAATTTTGTTCGATCAAATACATACTTGTTTCACCATTGTATACAAACGTATATAATATGTTAACTGTAACAACATTTTATCTCTGTGTATGCCTACATAATCATAACAATTTTCTACAGGGATTGTGCTGCCGAAATATTTTCGATTAGTTTCCGAAAAGTCTGTATGCTGGGCATGTGTGTGATGGTAGCTTATGGCCCAGTTAGATCGCAGGCGCTTATGACTACACTTTACTGCAGACATTTATTTGTAAAAATTACCAGGCTATACACACTTTTGTAAATGAACAAAAATGTCAATGTAAAATAATTTGTTTATGAAGTTACAAGGTATTTCTTTCTAAAAATATGCATTGGAAAATGTCTAGTCTATTAGAATTTATGTAGAAATTATATAGTTATACACGAATCCAATCCTCTGGGGGGAAAAAATCTGTAATAAAGTGAATATTCGTAATAATGTCTTGCTACAAAATTAGGGAAGATATTTCGTTGAACTGTATATTAAACATAACTTATACAAATAAAAAAACAGCATAGATAGATGACAAAGTGGTATTCGGTTGAGTTGCGCGGTTCCTAAGCGGAAGGATGCAGATTTGTATGATGGTCCGTCAAAAATGTTGTTACTGAAAATATTTACACAATTTTTTTTTAAGTTATGTAATAATGTTCAGAGTCAAACTTAAATGTAATAAATTAGCGTACATAAAGGTTATGTTTTAATCTAAGAATAAATACAAGACATATACGTTGCACTTATTTACATGAACAACGTTTGTAGTTTTGCAAGAAATTTCTTTGGCAACTGGGTTCGTAATGAATGTCCTTGTTAAAGTACAAACATGTTCTATAGTTTGTAGGGTATAGCTGAGCCGCATATAGGGCTGGTGTAGCTCGACATGTGTCAAGTCACAGCCTCCTGCTGTCGTCCCAGGACATTCCACATACTCTCGCTCAGAGGTCGTGGTGCCGCAGACAGTAATCAACACCATGAGCAACCCACATGTGCACCCTCGCTCTGTCATCCCAGGTCTGGAGGCCGCGACGGTGCTGTGGCCAGAACACTCGCCTGCCACGGCAGAGATCACGGGTTCTA
Source organism: Medauroidea extradentata (assembly GCA_003012365.1). Lineage (NCBI taxonomy): Eukaryota > Metazoa > Arthropoda > Insecta > Phasmatodea > Phasmatidae > Medauroidea > Medauroidea extradentata. The sequence continues at coordinate 22,582 of PNEQ01043356.1, read as the reverse complement.
TTCCTGTTGTGGTCGATCCTGGAATATACGCCTGATAGAAACAGGGCGGAAGTTGTCGGTACCCGTATGACCCTCTCCGAACAATCGTGCTTCAACCGGTCTGAATTCCGCCGCATTGTAGGGCCTAATTTCATGCCACATTTCAGGAAAAGCGGGACACCTACATAGAGAAAAAGGTTTGGTTGATTCAACCGTAACTTACACGTTTGTATGTGGCCAAACAAGCGTGCAGCAGTTGAACCAACCAAATATTTGGTTGCCTGGCAGGTATCAACCAAACCTTTTTCTCTGTTTACGGGTTCTAAATTTAGAAGTCTGACTCTAAGGGTGCGAAACATTGCCCCTGGGTTTACTTCGTATTATAAATGTATTTCTCTTCAGTCTCATTCTTGAGGCCACGGGTCTCTAATTATGCTATTTTAGTAAGTTTTATTTATTTTTTAATTCTGAAGGGTAGCAGATATCGCAAAACTGTTACATATAAATGTTGCAAATTGTTCCTATTATGTAGCCAATTTTTTTCAAAACATAGGTTTAAATAACTATGCTGATTACTGACTTTATAAAATTAATTGAATCGATAATTAGCCAAAATTATATAATGTTATGTTTTGAAAAATTACGCTTGATAGTACAAACAATTTTAAACGTGTCAATGTAACGGTTTGCGAAATCTGCTCCCTTCCAGGATTTAAGAAGTAAAACTATCAAAAACAGCATAAATAGAGACTGGTGACCTTAGGCTTGCCGTCCGCCCAGGCCGCGTTGCTGTGTACAAGGTTTCGACCGTTACAAGGTTATTCTAAAACTGTTCAACTAGTGTAAGTAAATATCATTAAAGGAAAGTTATTAAACACGTGTATTCCCATTTCAGGTTCTCCATCTATCTGTACAGCTTCTTTTTACGCAGCCGAAAATAGCGAAAATCGGGGTCTTTGAGGTCCTTTTCATATATGCAAACCATGGCGTAGTGTGTTCTTAAAGATCTACTAGGCGTGTGCAATACACATTAAACTCAAATATTACGCCATAAAGGTATGGGGTGACCACTGAACGTCTCATACAGGGTAGTTGTCGGCGAGAAGACCGCACGCCAGTTCAGTGACTTGCGCCTAGAGGCTATGGTGAAGCGTGATGGGCGTGCTGTGTCGCCCTTATCGTTTCCGCACTTATAGGCCTCGAACATTCAATATACGTTCACTCAGGCAGTCACCTTAAGGGGTATGGAAAGGTACGATTTCGAGCAGACGATTGGAATACTCAATCGTCAATTAAATGTGCACAACTCCTCAAAATTCGATTAATTTTTTTGCCAAGTAAGAATTTTTTATCAGCGGACGTTTATTTATGTAGCAATATGCGGTAGTATGAATTACTTTAGAGTAAAATATTATAAACTGTTTTAGAAAAATAATGATTTAAAAATAATTATCCGAAAATCTCTGTGATAGAGGTTTAAGGGTTCTTAAAATTATTTTCAAATGAAAACCTGAGTATTTTTAAAATTTGTTTACTATGGAGGCTTAGATATTATCATACTAAAAATTATAAAAATTACAGTTTCCCATTTCTGTAGATTTCAGTTTTTGAAGCCCTTGTTATTCTAAGAACAGTTTATAAATTTTTACTCAAAAGTAAAGCATACTACCACATAGTGCTATATAAATAAACAGCTGCTGATAAAATATCCACACGGCAAAAAACAATCTCGTTTTGATGAGTAGTTCAGATTTTATTGGCAATTGAGTATTCCAGTTGTCCGCTTAACATCGTACCTTTCCATGCACCTTAAGATCTTGTGATACATTATCTTTTTTCCATCTAGCGTACCGCATTTGACGTATTCCAGTGTTGTGTTATTACTAGACATACCAAATTCGCGTAATGATTTCGGAACAGACTATCCTTCATTGACCTGTATATCGTTGAACACAATCTGTGATACCATTTGCCACCAGTCCTTGTGTGATGTCATTAACATGTTTGCTTTCATTCAAATGGCGCCTTTACGGTATAAATACTGGCCAGAACTGTCTCCGCTACAAGCCACGACATTGTATGTTATTGGATGACGCCGTGACAGCGAACGTCATCTTACAGCCTTGTCTGTAGTCAGAAAATACACGAAACTCGCAGGTCCCTAGTAATTAGTGATTCATACTCTACATTGTTGTACTTATAAAAAAATTGTAAACTTGCTTTAAAAACGTGTAAGCTTGCAAGTAGTTACTGCAAAATTTACAATTGCTCGCGAATACAAAGAAACAGTGATTGTTGTATGTTTCGTCGGCCTTTGTATAATCTGTAACACTGATAATTTATTTTCAAACGAATTCTCTCGATCATACTTGTACTTTTTTTAACTTATAGTTATTTAATTCTTGTGTGATATTTCTTGCAGTACAAATTTTTACATTGCATTTAAGATGGTTGCTTAAGATTTTTCATGAATGGCCTTCTACCGAACGAGATGAGGCACTGAATAATCGTTGAACTTGCATTCGACAGGAAAAGATTTCGATTCCCAGCTCCGGCTAGCTCGATTAAGGTTTTCCGTAGTTCCCGTAATCGATCCAGGCTAACGCTACGATGATTCCTTTAACAAATTCCGTGACTAATTTCCCATTCCAGTTTCTTTCCTTGCGTAGACTACATTTGTGTTTAGCGGACACTGAACGACCCCGCAGTCAACAAGACGTAAAAACCATTATTAAAACAGATATTAATCAATGGTCGGTACCAGCACACGGGGAATGAGTCGATTAAAATCAACTCTTAGGACTGAAGATTTGCAACGAAAACTTCTGGGTTACATTATATCTTCGTTAACGTTCGCAATCTTGGATGTTCGTATTAAAGTTTAAATGATTGTGTATATTGTAAAATTATCTGTCATATTTAAACGGAGTTTTATAACTGTTACTGTACAAAAAACGAATGATGTGAATTATGCTGTCTACGATAAAGTGTTCACATTTGACACATGTGCCCTCACTAATAAGTAATCAAACAGTATTTTAATTGTGGCCTGAGAAGTGTACATTGTAAACACTGTGGTTGTCACAATGTTGTGTTTATGCAAAAAGAACACATAAACTATTAACAAAAAAGAGAAAAAAATGTAATAAGGGCTTCAAACGTGCTCTATAAAAAGACAATAGCGATGCTAATGCATAATGAAACCAACCGTTTTCGTGTCGTGCAAGATTATAACATTATTTTCAAATAGCTACGTTATTTAAAACTTGGTTAAATTAAATTTAAAAAAGAAACTATTGATAGGTTGGCAGGTGGTCGCTTCTATGTTTGTTGAAATGAAATTCACTTATTGGCTACAAAGTTAATGTACTGTATTTAACCAATTTAATCAAACTAGCGTAATTTTATAATATTTTATTGTGTGAAATGTCTTTTTGACATACATACAGTAGATTGTTGTGGAAATTTTGTCCAGGACATACTGTGTGTTCGATACAAAAACTTTCACGTAATGTGGCAGGAGGAGTATGGTGTCCGGTATGAACTAATTTTAAACACAAGGGAAGTATTCTGTAATTGTTGTAAATAATATTTTTAACAAATTTTCCACAAATATATACATGTATAATATTTAATTAATTTTCCTCCGTTTTGTGAACGTATTTCTTTTCCCCAAGGAATATATTTTAAATGTCCCCTATAATTTATACTAAAATAATTTATTTGTAGAGTTACAACAAACATTTTGAGTGGACAAGTCGATCAACCAAAACCTTCGATTAACCTTCAGTCTTCTTCCCTGCGCGCGACCCGCATGTCAAATAAACTGCGGCCCGTCGTAACCCCATTTAAGAATGAATGATATCCCTGAAAGGAGAAATGTAATCTTGCCGCTTCCCCCCACACACAGATCCACGACCGTTACAAGCCACCGCTCATTTTTCACGTGGCGAATCTCCCCCTGCTAATTGTTGCACCGGGAGGTTAAAGGGAGGGTTGAGGAAGGGTTGGGGGTTGCAAGAAGTAGCGGCCAGTCTTGGCGTCACAACAACCCTTTCACCCCTGTCAGGCGAGAGCTTGCACCGACTCGTTTCATTACAACAAGCGCCCCCCTCCTACATCTCTCACTCTCTCCTCAATCACGCGGCAGAGGGAACAGTTGACAAATGACGGTCTCCAGCTTGTTCGTCCTCACCCTCCCCTTCTTCCTCGTGAGCCACCAGGAACTCGTCATTTCGAAGGCCCTCACCACGCGCCCCGGAATGCAACCAGCCCTCTCGCTCGAGGTAATGAAGTGGAGGAAAAAGTACTCAATAAGTCCTGACAGACAGTACCCCGCAGGCTTGATAATTTCTCTCTCTCTCTCTTCTCATTCTCTCTCTCCAGCACGCATGCCTCCCTTCCGCATCCGCCGTCGTTTCTTTATCGCGGGATGACACGTCTGGAGGCGCTAGACCAGAAAAAGCGGTCATTGGTCATCTTCCTACATGTCTCAGAGAACGGGCCATCTCGTCTATTGCCTCCAGTCGTGGGCCAGCAGCTAGAACTATAGGGTCACTTTAAAGATGTTCACGTGGCGAAAATTCGTAATTTTATAGTTGCACAACACAGTGTTCGTTTTATAGACATTACTTGTGAATACATATTCAACTTGTAGAATTTTTTTTAGCTCTCATAGTTTTCTCATTGCGGCATTTCAAAGTCAATATTGCAAGTTACGGGAACATAAGAATATCAAAAACCAACTTACTTACACGAATGAAATAATTTACACTGAAATAAGACAGCGCGGACCTTATGATTAAATATTTTAAAACACCACCAAGCCCCTTCGTCTTTTTTATGTTTCCTGCACATGCCAGAAACGTTACACAGGCAATGTTGCAGCTGGGACCTCACAGCATGTTTCCTGCACATACCAGAAACGTTACACAGGCGACGTTGCAAATAGGACCTCACAGAACGTTTCCTGCACGTATCAGAAACGATACACAGGCAATGTTGCAGATGGGACCTCACAGCATGTTTCCTTCACGTGCCAGAAACGATACACAGGCAATGTTGCAGATGGGACCACCTCACAGCACGTTTCCTGCACGTGCTAGAAACGTTACACAGGTAACGTTGCAAATGGGACCTTACAACATGTTTCCTGCACGTGCCAGAAACGTTACACAGGCAAAGTTGCAGATGGGACCTCGCAACATGTTGCCTGCAAGTGCCAAACATGTTATAGTTGTGACTTTCCATCACCATCTCTGTTAGTTTCACTTCTGACCAACGTATGCCATATATGAATAATGGTAATTGTTTTATATTCGCATGTACAAATAATAATGAACGTTTTTTTTTTTTCATGAGCTATTATAGTATCCCATTTACTTTATTTTATAAATCTTAAAAATTGGGAAATTACATTTAACATTGTAAAACTAATTAGTATTCACTTAATTATGACAGGGTTTGTAAGCATTTTATGTAATTTAGGTACCAGAAATGGTGTAATATTTTTAATGTCTGTAATTGTGCAACCAAATGCTTGAAATTAATACAAACAATAGTAATTTTTTGTACTCACATTTTGTTATTATGACATTAAGTGATTATATCGTAAATATTCGAACTTGGCGCAAAGGTGTACGGAAGATAAAAAAAATGGATCTAGAAGTTTTGAAATAAGGCTGTTCATGTTATAACAATGTGCTAGTCATGTGCTTTCGTAGTGCTGGCAATGTGCAGGCAATGTTTCAATCTGACGTTGGCTGCACGAGACGTTGGTACGTTGCCTGCACCTAGTCTGCACATTTCTGGCACATCACAGCACGTTGTAGCAACGTCACAATGTTACAGTGTTATGTGCAGGCAACGTTGCCGTGCTGTTTGCATAAGTATTTCGGTTTTTTGTCATTCCTGTTTCCGTAAGATGGAAATTTTGATTTTGACATGCCGCTTTGGGAAGACAATAAGAGCTAAAAAGTTGTTACTACATAAAAATGTAGCCACAAGTAAATTCTATAAGCCGAACAATATGTCGTACAAATAAAAATATTTGTATATTTGCCACGTGAACGCCCTTAAGCTTCAAATTTGTTGTTATGCGTGAAGAAATATATTTTTCTTATGAAACTATTAATTACGTGTTCATTGCGGCAATGCACGAAACAAAAACACTCGCCGGACAAGTAGGAATGACAATGTAGACACACCACAACCACTAATAATGCTGCTTGGAAACCATCCAACAAAGTTTAAAACGGCCTTTTCAAACTGCAGTATTTCGAAATGTGTACCGGATGTATGAAAACCTTAGATAAAGTCGTGGACTAAAATGTCTACATACTTTTTACCAGTTAAACTATATGGTTACTACTTGAAGTCCCATAGCAAAAATGGATCGGCAGGAATGTTGAAAGCTATTTCAGTGCTTAGCTCGTAACGATGAGTAATTGGACGCGCAATATAACTCACATTTCTTAATAGAACTTTCTCGAACATTCACAACATTGCGCCGATTGAAAATACTATTTCCAAGCCCACTAATATTAAAAAAAAAAAAAACTAATTTTTCTTCAACTATGTGACAAAATATACCGGTAAGGTAATGCGAAAATAATTTAGCGGTGTCTTACTATGTTTTTGTACAAAAAAAATTGCTGTTATATTTAGGGCCGAATTGAGCTTTGGGACGCAATACAAAAGCATCAGTGTATCCCTTATCGTTCCTTCTTTCCTGAGCTTCCAGCGCGAGAAACCCAATGTTCTAATGTTTCTCATATCTGTAACACTTCATATTTAGTACTTCATAAATCAAACGCAAGTCACATATTCATGTTTTGAAACAATCACGCATTAGGCCTACTGTGCACGGAAAAGTGGAAGGAAACCAAGTGAAATAATATTAGTAATTAATTTTTATCTAACTTAATCTAGCCCGTAGAATAGCGTCTCGAACAGGCTTCAAACCCAGAGCGTCTTACGTACTTTAGTGGCACTATAGCTAATACGAACAATCTTATCTAAGAAATAAATTACTGTAACAAATGTTTTAGGGTAATACGGAGGACACGATTATGTAAAATCTTATAATTTCAAAAAAATTTTGTAAGAAAATAATCTAAGTTGCCAAACACATCAGATTAAATTATAAGCTTGTATTATTTGCCTCTGGTTACGTTAAACAATGTGACTTACAACCTACAGCTTCCCAGATAATCTGCTAACAAAATTTCATGAACCGTAAAACTTTTTAGTTTATTATTTATTTATTAACGTTCACTCTAAGGAAAATTAAATGATGGGAGTATTTTATACAAAAATAATCACAATTCCACACAATTTTATACATATTTTAATTATGCACAAGACGAAACTATCAGGCGGTGATTTTAGATCCGTTCACTATAAATCCGATTGAGTGACAACAATAAGTAAAATAATAGTGACTGACATAAAGTTAACAATTAATAACTGATTGACGAACCTCTCAAATGAACTTAAAATCAGTTAACAGTCGGGTGAAATTCACTGAGAAAAAGTGGAAATACCTTTTAATTCAATATCTCAGACAATCAAAGCGGTTGCAAGAAAGGAAAATTTTGTAGTAACCGCTAAATAATTTTCTGGTTACCACTGAATTCACAAAATGTTAATGGTGACAACAAAATATTTTTGTGGCAACCCCCAAAAAATTTTGCAGGGTGAATCCCCAAAAACATTTTTTTATCAGCCACCACAAAAATATATATATATATATATATATACACACACACTTTTTTTTTTTTCGTGTTCGGTAACTTAGTTTCTAATGTTTGACCAAAACTACTGGAATTTCACCGATGTGATATATTCTTTATTACTGACTCAAGATTAGTGTGTGCAGACTATAAATTAATGTAAGTAGGTTATACGTCTCGTCGACAGCGAGGTCATTGCCGAAGGTGACACACAACTTGGTACAAAGACAGTAGCTGGGAAGGAAGTCAGCCATGGCCTTTGTTAAGGAACCATCACATCATTCGCCTGGAGCGATTTCGAAAACCATAGAAAATCGAAATCAGGATAGCCGTGGCCGGGGATCGAACCCGGGTCCTCCCGAATGCGTGGTCAATGTGTTACTGTTGTAACACATCGCTCGGTTAGTGTGTGCTTAGAGAATGATCCGTAGTAAGAGACAGGAAAAATTCGCGGGATCGCTGATCTGTAAGCTAGTCTTCAAGAATAACTGTGTATTCAAGCAGACAACAGCTGTTCATTGGCTGCTCGCTGTCACAGTGAAATGAGCCAGCATATACTTACATTGTTATTATTGGCTAAGCGACTTCAAGGTGTTGTCAAATAAGTCAACGGACAATTGTGAAAGTAACACGAACTTACAGTTGTTGGAATCCTAGCTTGTGCCTGGAAAAAAATGCGAATTTTTATTTGTCTCTATCCATAGTTAGAGATAATGGTTTATCGCGGGAAAACTTGACAGTTTGCTGGGTTTCTACATACCTTCAGCTTGTCAAAATATTACTGGTTTTTATTTGAATGTAGAGTTGTTACCCCATTTGAATGATCCAATAAAATTTCCGCTATTCTACTATTTGGTGCATATTATTGGTCTGCAGGCACCTACGTTGTGTCAGACGCATATCACTCAATCTTACATTTAGCAAGAAACCACAGTGTGGTGTGTTGGTACAAAACATTTTGACGGTGTACCATCATCTCTATACATGGTAAATGAGTGAGTCAAATATATTTGGGTCACCGTTTAACATCGAGTTATTCAGCGCTAGTGAGGGATGACAATGTGTGAGTAAAGAGAAGCGCCGGAATGAAGGTGCGGGGGAAACCGGAGATCCCCGAGAAAACCCGCCGACCCACGGCGTCGTCCGGCACGATTCTCACATGCGAAGATCCGGGGATCGACTCTTTCGGGAATCGAACTCGGATCGCCTTTGTGGAAGGCGAATGGTCTGACCATTCGGCCACCGCGGCCCCCCATAGTAAATGAATTAGGCTGGCGTGCGAGTTACAGCAGCCCAAGAGAGGCAAGCGGAAGGGACGTTAATAGAGACAGATATGGAATGCAGGTTTGTTGCCCTGGTAGATGAGTGTGTGTGTGTGTGTGTGTGTAGAAGGAGATGAGGTCACGGTTTAGTTGCAGGGGGAAGGGGGGATGGATAAGGAAGACCCTGGTCCGCTGTCGCAGTCTTGTCTAGCTGGCACAACGCCCGCCAGCCGCACTTTGTGAGCAGTTTGTTTCTGTGGAGGCTGAGTGCGCGCTATTTTCCTTAATGGACACTGGGCAATAATATGCCACTGCTATCATTCGTTGGCCAGGGCCGCGCAGGCAAGAGTGGTCTATATGACATGGCACCCCCCCTTCCCTCCTCGACAAACCCAGACTGATACCGGTGCGACAGGGTCGTTCGTCCGCAGGTTCGTCCCTGGTTTATTTTTAAAAGTGAACACTACAGCTGGTCCAGGATTAGTACTAGAGTGCTTTGTGCATTCACCTTTAAGGAAAATGAGTCCCTGCCCAAATCTCTAAATTAATATATACAATCTACATTCGCAGCATTTTGAATGTGCTTGTGTATGTGCATATATATATATATGTGTGTGTGTGTGTGTGTGTATGTATTAGTAGTGAGATACTTAGTATCAAGTGAAACTAGTTTCATTACGTTTGTCTCAAATTATTTGTATACATCTTAATATTATAACTGCTCGGGGGTGGGGGACAATGTAAAGTCCCATCAAATCATGCTTTAATATGTGTTACTGATTGTATAAATGTTAAAAGATAACACAAAAAATGCTTCAGCATGTGAGCTCTTTTATTTAAATTACCTAGACATACGATGGTCTCGAAACTTAACCAACATTGTTTCCTAAACTTGTTCTTTTATGTGCTTAATACAGTATACTCCGAGTTCTACTTTATCAGATAATTTTAAAACAATAATTTTACGCAAATATTAATGCTCGCATTAAGAATATGTTTCTTTATTCATTTAAGTTTAATATAAGTACACACGGCAGAAACTATGAAAAATTACTGTTTCTCAAAGTCTACGAAAATATATTTTAGTTATAGAAGAAAATTTTGTCACATTTTCCCAATATAATTAGCATTTTATTAGTATGAAATCCTTGCAGAAATATTAGAGAACAAAATTTACTTACGCTTATTTTAAAACAGATTATCGTATTTTATATAATTAGCCAATTTTATGAACTTTCCCGAGTTAAACATATAAGTAAAATATGTAATAAAAACGCATCCAGTCTGTTACAGAGTAAGGCTCTTGCCCGTTTGTAAATTGAGCAAATATTTACTGCATAACTTTTGCATCCTATAGTTTGTGCGAAAGTTCTCATCTGTACAGATAAATATCAGCGTATACCTAGTTGAAGGTAAGTGGCGCATTTTGAATGACGTCCGTGGGATTTAATTAGGTCCCATGAGACTAAAGAGGCGGGAAGGTAAATGCAGTTGTGACATGAACACCAGGCAGCGAGAAGATGTCTGCTCTAAGGCTTTCGCTTGTGGCAGCTGTATCTCTCTTCCTCTTATATAGCTGTCTCTCTCTCTCGCACTCGGGCCGAGCCTTGCCGGCCTTTGATAAGGGATGTGAGTGACTGAATGAGTGAGAGATTTTGGTCAGCGCGTAACATCAAGGTCTTCATCGCTGTTGAGGGGTGACATGAGGCGAGTATGGAGCTGCGCCGGAATGAAAGGGTGGGGGAAATGGATGATCCCCGACCAACGGCATCGTCCTGCACGATTCCAACATGCAAAAATCCAGGGATTGACCCCGCCGGAAATCGAACCAGGATCACCTTGGTGGAAGGCGAGAGGTCTGACCTCTCTACCACCGTGGCCGCAAGGGACGTGAGTGAGTGAAGATATTTCGGTTAGCAATTAAGGACGTTGGACCCATAAAAATTCAAAATTTTATATTTGTGCCAAACACTGTTCAACTTTTACACATCAGATAACATGTCATTTCCCCAAATAAAAAAAAATTAGGTCCCATAGTTTTAGCATTATGACCTATCAAAGTCACAAAATGGCAGTTGCGGTGTAGCCAAAATAATAAAAAATAATTTACTTGCAGAAACAAGATAATTCATATCGATTCTTATTGATGTGAGCTACTTAAAGACACTTTTGTGAACACAAAGCTATAACTTTTTGTATTTTTAAAAAATTGATGAAACTGAGTAAAATTTTACATTATTTTGACATTTGGCTACTACTGAAATTTTCAAAACTAACTTTTGTCAACCATGTCGTAAAATGCATTAATGCACTAACTATCAGTTCCTGTAATTTTGAATTTATTCGTTAATTACTTTTTTTGATTTTGGCTACACCGCATTAGCTATTTTGAGACTTTGATGAGTGATTATGCAAAAACTATGGGTCCTAAATTTTTTTTATTTGGGGAAATGACGTATTATCTTATGTGCAAAAGTTGAACAGTGTTTGGGACAAATATAAAATTTTGAATTTTTACAGGTCCAACACCCTTAACGTCTATATTTTCAGCGCTGGTGAACGGTGACATGATGTGAGCATGGAGAGGCGTCCGAATGAAGAGGCAGAAGGAAACGGGAGTATCCTGAGTAAACCCGCCGAACAGCGGCATCGTCCGGCATGATTTCAACATGTGAAAATACAGGGACCGACCCTGCTTAGAATCGATCCCGGATCGCCTTGGTGGAATGCGAGTGCATTAACCACTGCACCAACCACGGCCCCGATAAGAGATGTCAAAATTGCGGTATTCGCAGTAAAGCAAGGGAGATGCATTGTCCAGTAGAATGTCAACGGTGTTTCATAGCTCGCCAGTAGAGGGGCCTAAGGGAACGATTGCACTACTGGTCTATACAAAACAAGTGAATGTAACACTTCTTCGGCATCATTGCTTGATTAGCATTGCGTGCGTGATAAATACGTTTTACCTTCTGCTTGACCTGTTTGAATTACATTGACAAAAAAACTGCGCGACAGGTCAATGCAAGATATATACACGACCAACCATGTGTGTGATTGCAAATAATGTGCTATGTTTAGAAGCTCAGTGGCCAAACTTCTGACATACATTATTTAGGCCAGTTGTAACAGAGGGGAACCCGAGGACACAGCATTATATATCTAAAGGAAGACTTTCAATCGAAATTTCGTAGACGTCCGCCACTTCAGGAATCTGTGACACGAAATGAGGCTCTATAATAAGGCGGCGCAGGAATGCGAAGCCGTGAGAAACGAGAGTTAACCGAGAAAAAACCGATTGGAACGTTCACTACGTTTACCGCATGCGAGAAATTCACTGAAGGAAAAATCTTGTAGCGAATGATTGTTGCAAAATATTTTGTGGATAATCATAAAATTAATTTTTGTTGACTACAAATATTTTAGCGGCGGCAAAATGTTCTTGCGGCAAGTAGACGAATGATTTGGCAGGTTCAGTACTAAGGAATATTTTGTAGGTGCACAGTTTATGTTTTCCTGAGCATAGTCTGTGCGTATATTTATATCTCCAGGATGGGTAAAAAAAGTATTATCTGTATACACCACGTTCCAATATTTCATTAAAGAGGAAAAATCGATAAACATTTGCATTACTACGAGTCAAAGCGGTAAAGAACATAAGCACAACTTGACACATATGCTTCAATTCTTTGTCTATCGACAAGTTCGTCAATATCGGACTGAAGCAGATATTTACGTGTTGTTGGACTACAACGTGTGCTGGCCGGACTTGGAAGCGCGAGGGTTCTAAGGTCTATTCTAGCACGTTAATTACTTGACTCATCGCCTCTAAGCATAATGCGCTCATCTGGCATCTGTCTTAACCCTTGAGCACTTCTCTTACTGCAACAAAATAGCCTAACGACGCAGTGTTTATTGAGGTGCGCCAACGTCATATGCAGCATCTACTACACGAGTGTTCGCACCACACTGCACTCCAGGCGTAAACACAATTTTATTCTATGGTAATAAATAAAAGAGAGCTGTGCGCGCTCAAGATTTGAGTCCCTGGCGTGTATGCATTTTTCGTCCTAAAAGTCATGTACGCTATAGGAACATGCCAACAAACACGTCCTAACTACGTCTAGTATGTACGTCGACATACTATATCTGTCTTGTGTCGTTTGAACTTTTAGGGCGAAAAACGCATGCAAGCCAGGGACTCATAGTTAGCGGGCGGACATTAGAGGAAACTGCTGGATACCGCTAAAAGTATTTTCCCCCAGTTTGTTTCACTGCCTTACGTACACGTGTGCAGGTCTGCTTCACGGTAAGATATTGGATGTTTTTAACTCTCACGAGTTGTGGAGGTTTACCCGCAAATCATAGACGTGTTGATGTTACAATGAACTTACTGTGATTTGCTCAGTGCAATGACAGTAGTCTCTTCATAAAGCCAGGCTGCCCAATAACCACGAAGCAGAACTGCAGATGTGCACATAAAGCACTGAGACAAAGCGGCGCAAAACTCTTTTCGCGAAAATTAGTAGTGCCTAGACATTAGGCTTTACGTTCCGTCGACAGGGAGGTCACAAGAGGCATACAGCTTTACACAAGGACAAGAGCTAGAATAGGAATCACCATTGGCCTTTGTTGAAAAACCATCCGTGTCTTTGCCTGAAACTTTTCGGGAGACATTAGAAAACAAAAGTCAGTATCGCCGAGTCGGTGTTCGAACACAGGTTCTCTACAATGCGAGTCCAAGGTGTTACCGTAAATGACTCAGTTTCATCAATATAAGTATTCTTTTTCAGAAAATACTTGTGTATGACTTTGATGTTAATATTCGTAAATATAAACTGTGTATATAGTTTAAGCACTGAATTTTTGAACAGTGTGTATATTATCTAGCAAAGAGAAAATGCCTTTCCTTTCTTATACTCTTAAAGTTATAAATTGCGGGGTAGTTTTTTAAGAAAAATATTTTATGAATTACTATTAGAAATGTTACACAATGCCGAAATTATTTAAATAACCATCATATGCTGCAGATTAATTTTGTATCGGCACCTCCAAACCGAGATTTGCTCCTTTTGTATCTTATAATGTAGAAAGCGGAATGACGGATTCCTAATACCTGCTCATGATTTATTTAACCATTTTTCGAGTCCCGCTTAGTATTGACTGTCTGCTCATGTTGTACTTTTTTTCACAGGTAAACCAGCATTGCCATTCATTCGGAAATCAGTAGAATAAAAACCATAAAATGTTATTAACATAATTACGTTACAAATTCATGCATTTAATACAGATTGAAGGAACATTACATACAGCAACCAGGCATGTAAAGTAAAGGCTACACTTGCAATACAACGTTATGTCTTAAACTGTTTTTGTCGATACGCTGCCTTTCTATTCATGAGTCTACATGCCAGGATGTTACGTAGGATGTAAGCAATTAAATGTTTACACTTTGCTTTACAGTCTTTATTTGTAAATGGTTTTCTTTGCCATTTACAGTACTACATCAGCGTGTCTGTGTTTATGAAGAAGGCTTATGTAGAATATGGTTCAAAACCAAGCATTTTGTTTGTCTGCTATATATACTTTTAAGTGATTCGAAAAAGGGTGATGACAGAAATAAAAGTGACAAAGAATTGCAAAAGTAATTTCGTTATATATTTCCTCTCAATACTAGTTTATATATAAAAAAAACTCACATTCAAGATATGAATAAGCGTCACATTTAACACTAGTAAGTAAGAGTTCTGACAATAATTGTCTTCGAAACCGCTAATTCAGTTCGTCACTAAGAACAGTTCAATATTGTGTCGTGAACAGCATTAACTTTCTAAGACCAATTGTGCTGAAGTTGCCGTAAATACGGGCAGGTTGTTCATGAGAAAAAAAGTCTCTGGCTTGGAGCCACGATTGAGAATTGGTGTTTACGCTTTGAATGTTAACAAAAAATATCCATCAAACACAATTCCCGTTTATTTCCTGTTCTACTCAAGCAAAAATTTAATTTAAAAATAGGTACTTTAAAATAACTTTCTGTGGAAAAGTGTACAATTTAGGTGAAATCTGTAATTGTTAAACGTCACCAGATAGTAAATTATCATTAATATTATCAATGGAATTGACAAACGTTTTGCTAGTTTAACTGACCCACAAGTAGAGACATGCAAAATTCGCGTTATCATTTGGTAGCAGACTAAACTTCAATATCATATACATAACAGAGCGTAATATGCGATTCAATTGGCCACGAACTTGTTTGTGTTGTCATTCACATGTGTTACGTCTTTACAGAGATTGGCATATCTACCGTGTAAGCATTCTCCCCGGCAAGTCAAGACAATATCGGCCAGCGGGAGACGTCGAACAAGCCTATAGTCACTTGGAGTCTAGTCAGCTGTCGGAAAATAACGCGAATTTTGCATGTCTCTACCCACAAGGTATAATTTTCTTAGAAAACCTGCACAAAAAATATTTATCTTATCATTGGGCAGAAATTTCTTTAAACAACAACGGGATATATATATATATATATATATATATATATATATATATATATATATACACTTTTCTGCCTTATTTAAAAAAAAACAATAAGGTTGCATTAGAAATTAAACGATACTTTTGTAATGACATGGCATGTATTAAGAGTTAGTGGTTCGGACGCGTGAGTCGTCCTGTAGCGTAGTTCGGAAAGTATTTTTTCTTGTATACACTAAGTATTAAATTTTTTTCAAATGTGTGTCCCTATGATTAAAAATAATTGCGTCCGCTTCTTAAAAACCTGATTCCCAAGTTCCTCAAAGGGTCTAAAATGGCTTTTTCACGTTTCTGTAGCTGTGAAAGTATAGATCGTAACCGTAAAACTAAGCCATAGAAACCTGCATTGGACATTACTACAAACTTTACACAAATTAAACAACAGGGTCATCGCTTGAAATCCCATCGATAAAATGTTTCTACGAAAACACTGTACACTAGTTTAGTCCTTCGCGCTTAGAAGCGATGAGATGTTTGACGGGTGTTGTGTTTGACTTATCGCCTTCCCCGTTTTCGTGCCCCATACGTAAAGATTAAGCTTCCGTCCAGTAACTCTTAAGAGAGTGTTTTTTTAACCATTTGTGCAACTGTCTCTTGAACTAGTTTAATGGAAGTTTGAAATATGTGTGTTTTGCGAACAAGTGTGCCAAACACTTACCAGCGAGGATTGCCGTCAATGCTATAAGGTGGATTTGAAGTCACGGGTTGACTTCCTTAGAGATGTTTT
Organism: Medauroidea extradentata; assembly: GCA_003012365.1. Taxonomy (NCBI): domain Eukaryota; kingdom Metazoa; phylum Arthropoda; class Insecta; order Phasmatodea; family Phasmatidae; genus Medauroidea; species Medauroidea extradentata. The sequence continues at coordinate 6,347 of PNEQ01043356.1, read as the reverse complement.
GAAACAATTTATTTAATTTTAGCCATCTGCAAAATGAATTACGTTAGATTCGTAAATCACTAACGTCTGACAGATAATTATGACATAGTTAATATAATTTTGTTTTTAAATAACAAATAAATGCTAGCCATTTCATGATCATCATCTGCGACATAGTATAAACATTTGGTGACTAGATTACAAGTAATTTGAATACTTTTAAACTGATGTAGTAAGAAATTATATTACGAGCTATGAATAGAAAAATGAAACAATCTGCGAACCCACCTTAAGTGTATGGTTATTTTTATACATGTTAGGGCTTTTTGTGGTTGCTTTTAACATTTTTTAAATAATTTAGTGAATCACTGACCCCTGTTATGATTACCAAGAGCCTCGCCTGGAGGACGGGCTAGCGACGACGGCAGTGCAATCAGGTCAGGGGTTGCACAAGACAAGGGCCTTAGCGATTCTCCCCGCCTGCACTGAAGTGTGGCAATATAACGCAATGTATCGGGGGAAACGGGGTCTGTCTCCTTCAAGCCTTCCAGCCATCACCAGCTCGCTAGGATGGTCCTGGGTCGAGACCCACGACGTGCCGCCGTCCGTCGATAGCCGACACAATCATCATCAGCCTCCGGCATCATGCTAACGATGAGGTCTAAGGTGTCCAAAGGGTCACCCATAATAGAGTAGAACAACGTAATTATTTAAACAGCCGCTCCCCTCCTATTTAAATTATGTAGTACAACCCTGTAGTATTTTGTATCTATCTTATTTAGAGTAAGGCCACATAATTGTATTACAAATATCATTTAAACGTAACTCTCACCCTTAACTTAACCACACAACTAGTTTCAGTATAAAGTGCCCACCTCTGACTACAGCCACCCTACAACTATAAAACATATGTAAAACAAATAAGTAAAATAACTGTTTTACAACGCCCCGTTTATTTATTTGGTTTGCGTTTCAAGGAAAACCTCGAGAATTCCGCTTTTAAAAACTTACACAATTTTGGTCGAATGGATCTATACATTCTGAGCAATAAATATGATGTCTTTACTTCCATGACTTCGGATGGCAAATATCACAATGTCGAGTAAGAATAAAATTATTTCTGTTTGGACAGTTGCTCTTCAACCGCTAGTGTGTAAAACTAAGTCACGCCACATCCTCTCTGGGGTTCAGTACGTAGAGAAAATAGCTGTTTCAAGTAAGCAAATTGCTCATGATACAATTGAGAAGCTTCAGGTATCGAATAGTATATCCTTCATTTAAAAATTAATATTTTATCGTATCGTGTATGAAATGTGCTGTCTAATATTCACAACGTGTTTATCAATTATGAATTAGGCAATTTACAGTGGAACGATTCTGAAAACTTGCGACGTTCACTTATATTCAAAATTAATTTTTATTTCAACCAAATAAATTTGTATTGACAGTGTTTTTCAATGAATTCTGGAAGTCTACAACACGAAGTCATATGCAATCCGATAAAGGAAAAGGGACACAGTCTTATGAATTTGACAGCACCAGTCAAAGTAATAAAGTTTGTGATTTAGGTGTAGGATTCTAAAACGTCTGACAGTTCAATCATTCAGTCACTGAGCTTGAAGAAAAGTGGCAGATGTGTAAGGCACTGAAGCAATTTGGCGCAAAGAAAGTTTTGCGAAAGTTAACGGTCCAAATTTACTTATAAGAGAAAAAGTATAAACTTAAAAAAAATGTAAATTTTCTTCTACAAATAATTTTTATGATTAAATGGAAGAAGTTTATATTTTTAGTTACGTTCTCTGCACTGCTCAGGCAAAAGAGAAAATAAAATCTGATGACTCGAAATTTCCCGTAAAATCGGTAATATCGTGGTAATCGATAACCAAACGGCGAACTTCGTAGCTGAGGACCAAACTCGGTCAACGTCATAGCACACGACCTTCTATTTCTGACGGCGCCTACTTTGCCGGATAAGGTTTCCCTGTAAGGGCAGGGTTATAGTGTGGCGGAGCAAGAGTAACGGTTAGGGCGTGTTTTATCGCCGGCCCCTTGCTAGTTGACACTTTGCAGATGTGCCGCGAGAGGCCGCGGGGAGGCGCCTAGAGAGAGAACGAAAGTCGCGGTCTCTCCACCAAGTTATTTCCAGTCGCTGCTCTTCAGGGCTACTAAACAGTTCGAGATGGAAATAACACACACATCACACACGACACGCGGCGTGCAAACATACGCTGGCGAGCCCACTGTGTTTGGGGCTCGCCTAAGCGGGTCTGCTGGTTTACATACGACGAGACCTCCACCATTGTCAATAACCATAGGGGATCGGTACAGACACTAGATGTTCTCTTACATATTCAACTCGAATATTGTCTCCACCATATTGTAGTATATTTATCAGTGGCGAAAAATTATCATGTTACAAGGGAGACGGTATTAAATCTGACTATACACTATTGGTACGTATCTTAAACATGCATGAAATAATCAACTAATGAGAGTTTATCTGTTCCTGGGGGTCTTGTGAATTGCAGGTTGTTCCTCGCCTCCTTCAAACCTTCCAGCCGTCACCAGCTCGCCAGGATGGTTCTGGGTCGAGACCCACGACGTGCCGCCGTCCGTCGATAGCCGAACATACTCATCATCAGCCTTCGGCATCACGCTAATGGTGATGTCTAAGGTGTCCAAAAATTCACCCATTATAGAGTATAACATAAACTTAACTAACTAAACAGCCGCTCCCCTCCTATCTAAATTGTGTAGTACATAAGTGTAGTGTTCTGTGACCTAAACTATGTAGAGTAAAGCCACCGTATTCGGATAATGTATTTCATTAAACCAGTAAACCTCGCCCGAGCTTTATCCCCTAACTTGTTCAGTACAATGCCTACCTCTAACTACAGCCACACAACAACTTTAATTTGTGTAAAACATATTTAAATAATATGTTTTACAACAGCTCGTTAGATCAAACTTTAACCCGTATTTCACATCGCAGTTTCTCAATCATTCTTCTTTAACTGTGAAAATCTTCATTACCCTATAGTCAACGCTCAACCTTCCACTTTGATGGTTTTCTCTTCTAATCAGGTGATGACAGAGTAGCTGTTGTTTATATCGTGACAGCTCTTCTTTCCTGACTTTCTCACGAAACTTTTCGATTTTCCTGTTTCCGCCGTGGCCCAATTCATTACAAAACCAACTGGAATAATGGCACGTTCTCTCTTGTTCATTTTATCACATAATATAATTTCTCACGCATCATTTCCTTTTGATCACTATGCACTGTTTAATTGTGTTTGTGGTAACCTAACGTAAAATTAATCAAATTTAAATTTTATTTAATGGTTAGGACTGTGTAGACAACCTCCAAGATGGTGTGCCGTGCGAAACAGACCGCTGAAAGTCCACACAAATATAAGCCGTACCAGATCTCGTTTCTCTGCCAGCCACGATGGTTTACAGCAATACAAAGGATATATATTAGTACACTCTCCGTACTGCTGTATTATCTCTTGTATATTCTGTGGCTGAATATTGCGCTCTAGTATGGTACCAAAACGTGCATGTCCGTACGATGGATGATCAGTTGAACGATACCATGAAAATAATAACGAGCTACTTGAGATCAACGCCTCTTCATTGGCTGCCCATACTCAGCAATATTATTCCACCATATTTGAGACGACATGAAACAATAATCAGTGAATGGGAAAATATTAATAACTGATAGTATTTCCAAAGATTACCTGTCCAGGAAATATTTTACCTCCAGTTCCACCATACGTCTCAAATAAAGGAATCTGGACAGCTCGTGAAATGCAACCAATTAAGATTAAAGATGTATGGAAGGAGACTTGGAGAAACAACAACAAACAAAAAGTCACGGCCTCAAAGACCCCAAATATATATCACGGTTGCAACTTCCTAGAAGAACACAGTGTCAGTTCAACAGAATCAAATGTGGACACGGAAGAACTAAGGCCTTCATGCTCAAATGGGGACTCCCATACCACATTGTAGAGGAATGCCCAAAGTGACGTTTCAGTGGTGGCTGGAAGAATATCATCAATGCCTCTTCAGCAGCATTGGAACGGATACTCTCTCTTGACATCAGCCAGCCTTTAAGGCCCATTAGACTTGAATACTCGCATATACTTTATGTATAAAATTATGTATAAAATTGATGTGAATTTGTGTATCAATACGATAAACATAAAATAATACCTAAAATGTGAAATGTATTTTTATAAGGATACATGGGCCTACGACAGTGCTGAATTATTAACTAGGCACACCAACAGTAAACAGAGAGGTTCAAAGTTCTTGTTTGTGTTCTACCGTACTAGTTTCACAGCCGCAACTATACTAATGTCAGTTAGCTAGTGTTTGGACTTAGGTACCCACTTTGAACAATGTGATCTGACTGCAAGTGTTCAGGCCGATGCGCGTGAGTCGCTAGAACGGCAACGACAGTTCAGTGAGAAAAGAGGGAAAATCGTGTATTTAGATTTTTTCTCCCGGGTTTCAGTTAAGTCTTAATAGTCTTCATATTGTCATTATTGAGTACGTTAATACCGTTAAAAACTTATGTTTAAAATTTTTTCTACTATTTATATCTACTGAAATGTGTATATGTTAAAATTGTTTTGTTGATTTTTATATTTAGTGCTTAGTTATTAATACTGCCTCACTGTATTTATCTGTAAGTATCTCATTCTGTCTCTTCCACTCTCTGTTCCTCTATTTTATTCTCTCTTTCTGTGGGATGGACACGGAGTGTGAATTCATTTCAAAAGTTGGTAGCAGTGCTGGCAGCATGCAGCGAGCGGCTAAAGCTATGCCCGTGGGGGGAGGGGGGCAGTTATGACCCCTTGAAGTCACGGAGCGCTCGTATCTTAGCGCGGGAGCCGGGTGCAAGCAGAGAGCGGGTTGTTTTCCAGCTGAGTGAGCCGGCAAAGAGACAGAAGGCTCGGGGTATTACGTATTGCGGCAAGTTTGTTCCGCAGTTAGCGTGCCCTCACATGTCAAACACAATTACCGCAGTCGCTCCACAACCTCCCCTCTGCGACTAGACGAGAGCGCGCACACACACGGGGTTAGTGGGGTGGAAACACTGCCTGTGATTGTGGGCGTGCGTTGTGTCTCGCCCTCAGGGTCGTACGAGCTCTTCACTGCGCCAGTTCTAGGTGCCTCGGGGGATACACTCGTCTCGCATACACCAGTCCTCAAATTATATCTCCACGCACTCGCTCTTCTAACAGTACCAGCCAAGGGATGATCTCTTCTGTAGTTCAACTATTGTGGAGCATACACGCAGAGTTGTGAATTCGGAGGAATAAATCTAACCTTTCAAATAGTATGGATACAAATTTTTTAAGACATTCAAATTTGTTCTTATAGTTTAAATTCAATTACTTATATGTGTGTATGTTTCTGCCGTCAATCAAGGAAATACACAGTAAAATTATCTAATACTGAAGCATACTGTACGAAAAGAAGGCTTAAATTGTATGCGCATGTTAGCAGGCTTCCAGGCATTAAACTAGCCCACCAAATTCGTGGAGGAGTTGACAAACTGGAGACATTCTTTTGGACACTTCAAATGAAATAAGACATGAGAAACGCCCAAATCCAACCAGGAGAAACTTTGGATCGAAATAAAAGCAGATAATAATAATAGCTGAAAATTAGGATGTTACCCCAGATAATAATGTGTAGGTGGTTGGCGATAAACTAAGTACTTTTGAAGACCATCTTTTGTAGAATAATAATTTTAAAAATAAAATACTTATTGTAACCTCATATGTTAACTTTGAATACAATGTACACACTTTGAATGTTAATTAGGTAGCTATATTCATATTAAATACTGATAGAAAACTACGAATAATCAAAAAATAAAAAAGCAACTAGGGTTTCAAACGTGATCACTTTATCCTGAGCAACATTTATCTAAAAGGACAAGTCGAAGGAAGAAAGGGAGACGATCTTCAGTGTTCAGATGAAATCCTCGTGGATCCTCCGAAATGAAAATCATTATTAAAGCTTCATTTGTTCCGAATAGGGCCCTCTTCGTATAATAGTATTAAAATTATGCATGTGTATGTGTGTGTACACACACACACACACACACACACATATATATATATATATATATATATATATATATATTTATTTATTTATTTATTTATTTATTTACAAAAATATTAAAGTGCCTGCCAAACAGTCTTATTAGACCACACCAGGAAGGCACTACATTATAAAACAAAAAAACACAAAACATAACAACACAAGACAACACAACACAACAACACAAGACAGGTGGTTAAACATATTAATTCCGTGAGGAATAATAAACCAAGCGATATCTG
>PNEQ01043355.1:31138-46857 GCA_003012365.1 Medauroidea extradentata | reverse complement strand
CTCAAATGGGTTATATTCCTTCGGACATACTGCATTCACCAGGGTGTAGGGCTGAGTAACACTGGGTCTAGCAATAGCACCACTAGGCCGTATCTCTAGGGACACTCGAGAAAACTCTTAGAATGAAGACGAGGTACAGCTGGTGCGAGGGGCGGTGTGACAGACGGTCTAAGGTAGGTGTGTGCGGTAGCGCACGTCAAATTTAACTATGTCGACTTTAAGTGTAAGGATTTATACTGCGGGATCCAACATAGTAATTGATGAGAGTAGAAAAATTAACATTACAATTTTTTTCAAAATTTAAATTCAACTACTAAGGCAAGTTTGGACGTAGTAAAATTTATTTTATTTATATCGCGTTTGGACACATTTTAATGACAATTCAATTTTAAGCAACTTTTCCAAGTAACTTTTTCTTGTATTTTTCTTCATTTGTATTTTGAAAATTTAACTTAAGAGAGTCACTGAATTGGCCCTCCTCTTGGATGCAATTCATCTGTCAGGTCAGAGTTCAGACGCAAGGAGTCACCTACACAGACGTGTCGGCATGCAGCTGGATCAGCAAACCCTTGTTCTAGCATCGTGGGTGGTAGGGCCGTGTGCAACTGTGCACTAAAAAAGTGGTGCTCCGCGGAACTATTCGACAATTTGACGATGCAGCATGTCCCCGATTAAATAAAGTAATGAATAATTTGTGGTCATTGTGTGGTAAACTATTGTTTAACGTTGTCAGTAACTCCGTTACGTAAATTTCTTTCATTATAAATGTCAGTTGACCATTTTTGTAAAGAAGTTGGATCCTGGCTTATCACTCCGCTGCTCGGCCAAGTAAGTCAGAGTGTCCATCCAGGGGCAGTTAGTCATCTATCAGAGCTAGTAAACGGACGTGGAGAGATGGCCGGCCGAGTTTCAACACCCGTCGGGTAACTTAGTTTATATGCATTGTTTTTGTTGTATTGTGCAAAACGAAGCAAATCACAGCAGAAAAGATACCTGGACGAACACTCATGACATTATCCACTTTCCCGGGCCTCACCCATTAACTTTCTACATTTAAGTGTTTAACATTACCTGTCTGAACTGAGGACTTTAGCAACTAGGTATGTAGTCTTATCTCTGAACACTTAATAAATGAATGTTAAATAGATTTGTACCTTTTCATTACTAACCTAATAACCTTTACAGTATACACTGAAGGATGTCCGGGCATGACAATAAAATTGTAATTTCTGAAGTACTGTAGTTGTCAGCATCATCACTCGCCCCTTGTACAACAGTTGCTGGGCATATAGTTTGTGACTACCAGAAACAGGGACGGTTCCACTCGTCTGCTCGAGGACAACACTACTGAGCATGTCATATTAAGTGGCACAGCGTAACAAGGACAGTTCAACCTGGCTGTTGGGTTAGCATCCGTGTCGCAGTATTTTTGGGTAGCTGTAATCAGGTTCGCTGATGAGAGTTTTGATGACTTACAAGGTACAACTACAGTTTGTATGTTGTGGTATCAAACTTTTTTTTTCATATTTTCATTGCGTTTCTAAAGGGATTTTTGTTTCATTGGAGGAGCAGGAGGAAGACAGGAGGTCAGAATTCACTTCTCACATACCTGTATGCATGCATTACCTGTGTGTGTTCCAGTCGAGCACGTTTACTGAAGTTTTTTTTGTTTGTTTCACAAATGAAAGTATGGTAACTTCAGTGAGTCATTTTTGCATACTTACAAACACATTTAAAATAACTTTAATTGCAACGGAACATTGTAACCTGCAAAAATATGTTTTATCAAAGTTTATATTTGTTGAGAACTAGAAAAGGCTAAGTCTAATTTAACAAAACATCTAATGTAAAGAGTAAAAATTATTTGGGGAAACGAGTCATTTAGTTAATTAAGGTTCTATTATATGCTATAACTATACCAGAAGAAAAATCATGACCTCAAAACTGTAATTTTCTCTGGAGCACAACACACTGTTTGAAGAAACAAAACATTGCTGAAAACTCTTTACTTTCCATATTCTATCATTTTAGCAATCTCTTAGATACAAGTGGGAAGAGAAAACAGTTTTCTGCTATTACTTTCTGCGGATTTCTTTTCTTCTAGGCATACTAGAAATTGGGCATTGTGTAGGGATGGCTTTAAGCTCGCCTCACATGATGCCTAATTTATGTTGTAGCATTGGGCATGTCAAATTCTTAATCAATTTGTATAGGAGTTACTGTTCGCTCCACCTTATATGTACTTATTCACATGATACCTACCTTCTACTTAGTCACATGATACCTACCTTCTACTTAGTCACATGATACCTAATGGTGTAACAGGAAACTAAAAGGAGCACTGCTATTTCAGCAGTGTTTTTTTTTATCAAACATGGATGCTGTACATGTGCAACAAAGGAAATTAGGATGTGCAGTGATTTGTTTAACCAGATTTATTGAAAAAGAATGAGAAGTTAAGTTCTACCAGTGGATCTATCCTCTTCTTCCTTTTGTGCATTGACTAGTAGAACTCCAGTGCAGAGTTATCAAAATCTCACTCTCTTCACAGGGTGGTAGGTCATCATCTGCATTGATGAATTCATCAAAAGTGGTGTTGATGACAAGTTTGCCCTGAAGACATGACAACATATCTTTCATTCCATCACTAACATCCTGGCCACATGATGTTTTTGCAATTCCAAATCAGGCTTTGAAAAAAAAAAATTGCACTGTATAGGTTCTTCCTGCAATCATCATAGATGTTTCGCAACCTACAGACCACGAAATTATTAAGGTCTTAAAGCAGAAGTTTCGTATGAGTCTTGTTTTGAGATTGCTGCAACAACTTGATAGCCAGCAAAGAAACAAGTTATCTCTGCTAGATGCCACCTCAATGTTGGCAATGGCACAGCATTTAATGACCAAGGAAACAATTGCTGAATAGATAGGTTAAAAAAGTGCCCAAGGACTGTTTTCCTGAACCATTCCATTAACAAACTCTAAAAAATTTTTGTATTTCACAATTTTATCTTTTTTTGACACGCCACAAACCACAAGAGAGATTTGCACCGAAAACAACAGACTTCACTCTGAAAATAAACTGCCTGTTCGTTTTCACCAAACTACTGTAATTGTATTTTTTCAACTGTTGAGATTGTTTACTATGGTGGCAAGCTTTGCAACTTCGTGAAGATGGTAGCATATCTTAGAGATATAATATAAAGTTGGTATACATACTGCATACTAACATGGCGGAGGCTAATTCTTAGAGCCAAAAAGTTAACACGGAAATTATTTACTGGCTTAAGTGCAATACATTCTCGATTCTAGTCATTATTATTTTTTCAGTGAACAAAGTGAAGATTTTTACTTTGTCACAGTAACAAAGGTAATTACAGTAGTAAGAATTTAGTGATGCATGAACACTCATGAATTACTAAAATGAAACTAGCGTTGATGTTCCGTTCTGTTATGGTTACAAATGTTGCACCACGATCATCATGATGCGGTTGGGCAGGTACAGTATTGAGATACAAATTTTCATAGGAAATTCAATAGCTATCAAACTTATCACATAAAAACAGTTAGTGAAATGAGAGTTAGATTTTGCATTACCAGAGCAAGTCGGGCACAAGCCACGAAAAAGTCTTTGGAGTCATTTTAGTATTTATTGCTTTTAAAAAGAGAAAATCTGATAACACCAATCAAAAGATTGACGTTAAGGTTAATGGCATGGGAAAGCTTTGGTGCTATAATATCCCAACGTTTTAGGTGGGAAAAAACTGGTTCCACTGGTGTAAAGAAAAAAATTTACAACCACACCAATTTCACTGTACTTTTATTTATATAATTCAAAATTACAATTCTACAAATAATAAATGATAATTGAAATAATATTCATTGTTAAATGCAATGCCTTTTGAGAAGAGGAGAACTCTGCTCCAAATTTTGCCATCCCTTCAAGTCAACAGGGCAAACTACAGACAAAGCTGTTCATTAGCACTTGCGTGTAACTTGCAAAGTGCCGGCACTAACTCCCGGTAATCATCCTGGTGGAAACGTGGATGCAATTTGAAGGAAAATGTGATTCCCGGGAAACTGCCCACACAAAAACCCAGTCTCACTAATCCATTTGTTTCATTCGCAGGTGTTAAATAAGTATAAATAAAAAAAGGTGGGTAAGCCCTAAGTAAAAATAAAAAAAGTATTAAAAATTCACCAAAATCACTCCACTGTCAGAGAGCGACTATCACAGGTACAAAGAATGACGTCACTTGCACACAATTTGGGTGTGTGACATAGCTGAGACAATAATCGTCTGTTAAGTTAACAATGACACACGCATGCACACTTAGATACATAAGCACAGACATCAGACAATCTCCAAACACACACACTCTACAGACACCACACAATTCAATGGCAGTGACTGTTAAAAAGACATGTTTACATTAAAAAAAGGTTAATTGTCACATACTACCCCAGCATTTCTCAGCTATATATATAATATATATATCTTAATAGTAATCAACGAGTTGTACCTGTGACATCACCTAGATTTGCACAAGGTTGAAATCACAGTACTCCTGTCCTCACTGTACCTCAACAATTCAAGCCCTATCTTAATACTGTAGGATCCTCGACTGATCGCATTACTTTATTTCCATATGATGGAAATGTCAAATATATATAAGTAGCACTACCAACCCCTCACAGCAATACAAATTTATACTGCAATAACTAAGTACGAAATTGATAGTTTTACACAACATGGAACCAATATTTCATAATTTAAGGCAGCAATGACAAAAAAAAAATGAGCATGTTCTGAAATTAGTGGTGTCCAATTAAATTAAAATACAACACAAAATTCAAAACATGCTACTAAAAGATATTGTTCCAAACAAATTTGAAATGTGTTGTTGAAAATAGGAATTCATTAATATAACTGAATAATTGTATAATTACTGCAAACAAATGAAAAAATAAAATACAGTGAAACCTCATTATAAAAAGTATAGTCTACACAGTATACGTTTGCCCGAAGTTGGCATCCAGATTTTGAGAAACTCCATTGTGCTGACTCTTCAAACCATCTTAACTTCCTAAACAGAACATGGTGTCTGCAAGCCTGTTTACTATAGACTACATGGCTTTTAACACTACCTTCACTATTACAACAACTTTCATGTGCACCACCTCTCTTAAACACATGTGACTTGTCAGAACATAACATAAATCTTGTGTAAAGACAGTTTTTGTTGCCACTCACAATTCCCGTTACAATGAGGTTCCACTGTACATAATTTTACAAAAGTAAAGAAAGGTTGGCAGTTATAAATAAAAAGGAACTAAACAATTACAAAAACGTACACTGTGTTAACGAACATACTACATAAAATGTGGAGAGAATAAGATGATGATGATGAGTGATAATGGAGAAAATAAAATGACCAGTCACAAATTCATGTCATTCCATGTGTTAGCCAAAACTTACCCTGTTATAAATTGGTGTAAATTAAAATTATAATAGAAATTTATAATTTCAACGTGACCAAGGACCCACATGAAAATATCATGCAACTTTTGATCTCAAATTACTATTACTATAATAAATACACATACAAGAAAAATTAACAATTTTAACATTAATTGAATACACAATACTGTGATTTCATCCAACTGAAATTTTAATACATAAAACCAGCCATTCTAAACTCAGCCACTGCAGTAGATTACAAATGTGAATCAACTCTGTGTCCCAAGACAAGGTTCCACCAACAACAACAAAAGGCTGCCAACAGTTTATGTATTTCCTAACACCAACCTAATCCCCCCCCCCCCAAAAAAAAAAACCCTGCCACACCGGCCATATTGTTTTGTGCACAGGGACGGCAAATGGAGAATTTTCTTCTTTCCTTTTTTCAATTACAGGAGAGCACCATGCAAAATATTTCCAGTACAATATAATCTCAATTTCATGCATGTCGCAATGTTCTTTGATAGTAACCAATTAACTGAACAGCAGAAAACTTAAGTTTTATAGACCTTAACTCTGTGAATTAGAATTCCTTTTTTGTAGCCAGATTAATTCCAACTCGAGTGTGAATTCTTAATACCCCACTAAAGACACCAGACTTGTCTGTAATATTCAAACATGTACACTCTGCTCTTGCCAATGTAATTAATGTATCCCAAAAGTACTTTCAAATCTATCCTACTCCATCCACATACACAAAAAAAAAAAAAAAAAAAAAAAAAAAAAAAAAAAAAAAAAAAAAAAAAAAAAAAAAAAAAAAAAAAAAAAAAAAAACCAAAACTGTTTCAGAGCAACAAATTTGAGCAACAATGTACTAAAGTAACTGTAACAAGGTTATTGATATTTCATCCTTTGAACTTTTTTTTAATGAGGTTCATATGAAGTCTGTAATGAACAAGTTAAAAATATACATATATAGGCATTGCTTTAAATAGAACAGTTGTATTTAACAAACTAAACCACCTCAAAAGTGAGTGAAGCTTAACTACATCATTTTCAAACACAGCTGTGACATAGTGCAGATGTAATGTTGCAGGGTTCAACGTTATATGACCAAAATACATAGTTTCATTTGGGATCTGTACTTAAAAATTTCATAAAATACTATCTTACCTCACAATTTCACCATAACTTAAGACGCAACATACATGCCAATTACTCTAATTACTATCCCCAGCTGACATGGATAAACCAATACATAACGAGAATAGCAACACAAGCCTACACAATTTAATATAGTATTTATAGGAAAAAAGAACTATATTTATTGCAGTCCCACCATGGGAAACATTACAAAATTTGTAATTCAAGAAACCTGTCCACTTCTATTTAGTACACTTTGTTTGTGTTCTCAAGCATAAACAATTTCATACGCATTTCATACAGTTAACTGTGATGCTTTTCACTTCTTTGAATGACAAAAGTACACTATACCAGTAATAATAATTATAAACCAGGTGACTTCAATTAATGTTGCATACAATCATAATGGCTTCGCAAAGCTACCTTGTGCCTAGGGTGCATAAAAAAATTAATATTCCTGAATACATTTTGTAGTTTCCTTTCTCATTCATTTAACCTTCCTTGCGCATACTGCACTCTGTATTTTGGCACACCACACTACGTACAGTAGAATATAATCAACAGCATTCAATTTTAACTTTAAAATGGCAAATCTTTTTATAACGACAACTGCCCCGTTAAAAACAAATTTTGGACCAGGCAAGCAACTTATTAAACACAAAAAAATTGTTACGTGGGAATGTTACACATTAGATTCCACTGTACTTACTTAACTTTGACAGACAATGCACTTGCTGCAGGCAAAATCCAAAAACAATTGCGTAAGCTGATGTTGGAATTAGCAAATCACCTTTAACAGTCTTGGACCAGCTGAGGGGTCAGTATGGTGGAGATACATATACACTAGCTATAAAAATATTCAAAACTGTCTACACTTACAATATTTTTTAAATAAAGACAACTTGAAAAAGAATTTAGAGTTTACTAGTACTGTATGACAAGTTATAATGATTCCCATATAAATATACCGTATTTGTCGGCAAATAGGACAACCCCATATGTAAGACGAGTCAAGGTTTTGTAGGTACAAAATCTTGGAAAAAAAAAAATAATAAATAAATTATTAATTTTGAAATTCCTGAAAGAAAAATATTTTTTTCCTTTCCCAGAAACATTTAAAAATTTAGTTTAAATATTTTAAATGCATTTATTACTGTTATATAAACATCATAGGAGACATATAAACCAATAACATTGGCTACTACTGTCCTCCGAGTGCCTAACAGCCAAGGAAATGCATGGTGGCGGCACACGTGGCCGTGCGACATCAGTTGCCGGCAGTTGTGCGCGACTTGGCAACGCCGGACTGAGGCACGCCGTGCGCTACATGGCAACGTCGGGCTACAACAGCTGCTTGCAAGGTCATCGCATTCTTGTGCGCTGTTGTCGCCTGCCAGCCTAGCACTAGACACGTGTGATACGGTATCTAGATCCTCATTTTCTCCGCCCGAGAGTTGTGGACTGGCGAGATAAAGTATCTAGGCACACGCTCCAGCTGCATAGTTTGCTGCTTCGCTGTGAGGCAAAAGTATCCTTTGTTATAAATATGACGCTCATCAAAATTTTGTACCGTAAATATTATTAAAAAAACAGGGTACTTGTTTTCATTTGTGACGAAAAACACAATTCCTTGAAAAATCATACAACTCCACAGCTCACAGTTTAACTTTCAATTGATTTTTAGGTTACCAAAAATTTTTGCACCTTCATATAAGACTAGTAGCAATTTTAGAAGGCCATAAACATGTAAAAATAGTCGTCTTATATGCCGGAAAACACGATAAGCTGTGTCCCACTTTATGAACATTTATTAATATTAAGCCAATCATTACCACTTTGTTAAAATCTGAGAAAAAAATTTAACTACTTCAAAAAATGCTTCTGTAAGAGTAATATTAACGCAATACATCTAACATGACCTGTAACTTTCAGCCCATATATGTTATTACCAAATTCAATAAAATTAACTAAGCACCGCAAAAAATAAATTGGAGCAATTACTTTTGTAGCAAGGGGAAAAAACTACATCAAGCAGAGCTACATATTCCTTCTAAATAGTAACCTTCAAAACCACCTGCCCTTACTTAGTTCTTCAGAAATTGCATATCAAGCAGAGCTGTACACTAACTCTGTCTGTTACATCTGTCACAAACTTACAGAGGGCCTTGCAGTAATTCCAAATTTAGGTATATAAAATGCAACTTGCTACTGTATTCACCTAAATACAAGATAAAGAATTTTTTTCTTTACAGCTGAGGTACAGTAATGATTTTTTCTTGCACGCAGAGTATCAAAATCTGAGGTAGTATTATATTCACGTAAATATAGTGTGTACAAATTTCAAACTTCACCACATGCTGAGAACTTGAGATGTACAAATTACAATTACAAATGTAAGGTATTGCCTGAGCAAATGCAGTGTCTCCAGGTACAAACCACAAACACTTCTGCAAGGTACAACTTCCACTGACCACACAACCCCAAAAACAACCTTGAAGCACACATGCAAAAACAAGTCTCGTATGCAAATATGAAAATGGAAGCATCCACACACACTGTTCTCATAACTCTGACTGGCACTATCCCAGGCATTGCAATATTGAAGAGGAATGGTGCATGAAAAGTAGGTTATTTTTCATACGAAACCAATGAAGATTTATTTCCCAACAGCACTCTTTAAACATTGGTCTTGAAGAACTTGGAATTATTTTTACACCACAAAGGGCAAGCAAACATCACAAAGTGAAACTACAAATAATTTAATTAATAATACAGTGCTCAAATTTTATTTCAAAATGTAAACTTCAGTGATTCACAAACTGCATCCGCGGTACAAGCTGCCATGACTGTACAAGAATTAATCAACAGTCACAAATGCATGTCAACATTCTCAACTGTAAAAAATGTTGCAATTAATAATTTGTCTGCACCAGTCCCCTTAACAAACATAACACAACCACATACTGTACTATGAAATAAAAATACTTAGAATGGCATGGCAGAGTGCCACGCACCCAGGACAGGCAACAGCCCCCTGATTGCCCAACTTTATGTCCTGCATCACTCATACAAATACTCGACTGCTACTTGTCACGCCAAGTTTCCCACACCATCGACATAACTTGTAACGCTTGGGGTACCACGTGTCTCTACGACGCCAAATTGTAAAGGATATAAATGAAATAAATACAGCAGCCTAAGGAAAATTTCCAACAGCTATCACCATGTGGTTATAACAAATCATTAATCTGTAGTTTCTTTGTACTCAAGTTTCTAATGTGGAAACAAAGCAGTTAGGCCAATCACATAAATGTCTGCACAAGAACTTCCATACTATGGATAAAAAATTTATAGTATTGCACTGTCCATCAATGCAGATGCTTTTTTATATCACAAGAGTCTTAGGTACTACTTAAAAAACACTTTCAAACAACTCACAACTTGCTCACAGGACCTAAATTAATAATACTCTATTTCCACCTGCATTTTGCAGTTGATGCGTGCCGCCGAAACTGACCATCGTGCATTCGGCAGCAGCACAAGGAACGAAAAAACACGGATCGACGTGGGACTTTGCTCACGAAGTCCGGTCGAAGTTAAGAACCCGTAAACAGTATCTGTCGCATGCCGCCTGCAACAAATGTCTAACCGTCATCGGTCCCGATGCGAACGTACGTACAAAACGCATGAGATTCCTCTAGCACCCTGCACATAAAAATTCAGTCCATCGGCCAACCACGAATGAGCATCACGAAAGTGGACGGTTCCAGTCATTCGAAGGAGCGGCAGGAATGGTCCCGGCGAATAATAAATGGCTTTTATTCTTTATCTGCCCTTGTCCACGCACTGTACCCCAAACAATGTAATATTTTTAAAAACCAGATCCATATAAAGTTTTCTGGCAGGCAGGGGGTGCTGCTAACAATTTGTATCTCCCTTCGTAGTATCACTGAAAATGTTTTACAACATGTTTTTATTATATTTTCCTCAGAAGTCCTAACAAAGAGCATCTAGTGATGTACAGCACATGACACGCAATTACAATGTAAAATAATCATTAAGTTCATCTTCATAGCAACACTAAAAAAGTTAAACTACATAAAATTAAAGATCTGAAATTCATATCACATATTTTCTAATCAGATATCACAATGAAGTAAAAAAGTTCCCTAACATGCGTACATCACTAAATGTACTTGAACAACCCTGAATCGAACTACTTCCCATAAATTAAATTATTTCCTTTTTTTAATTTCTAAAACAGTTGACAGTTTATATTGAAAGAATTCTTTTTAAAAAGACTGCTTTCTAACAGTATATTCTTTTATAACCATTCTAAAAAATAAGTGCAATACAACTTCAAATTTGGACTATCAATGTATGGGCTGTTCTATTCATCAATAAACACCAATTTTATTTTGTTTGAAGTCGAGTCGGCATGGGCAAGATAAGCCTAGTTCCCGCCCCACCAATCAGTGCCACCTCCGCTGCTATACGAGCCACCGTAGCCACTCCCACTGTTGTTGTAGAACCCTGAAAGAAAAAAAAAAAAAAATATATATATATGTATTGGATTAAAGTAATTTTACACTAAAATGTTAAAAACTAAGAGATTTGAAAAATGGATAGCAAGATTTGTAACTGTCTCTTCACCAACAAACCAAAAATATAAAAATCAAACAATACTTTTAAAAATGTGTAAATAAAAAAAATAAAAAAAATATTAACCATAATAAATTCACATATCCAACCCTTTTCATATGGAATTCAAAGTCTTAGATTAATAAATCCAGCATAGAATTGGGAAACATTAGGACCGGTTATTTGATTACCGGCAAATGTTATTAGGGGTTGGAAGTAAAAATTTTTCTCCTCCTCCATTCTGTAAACTCTTACAAAAACACTACCTGATTTTAAAAATTACCACAAGGAAATATGTTTTGTAATAAATAATTACCTGTAACAGGTGATTTTACAGTAACAGTGATCAGATCAACTGGTCATTAAGAAGAAAGGAGAGGTAATGTGTCGAGCGAACTACAGGAATATTATTCGTGTATAAAATCTGGACAACTCGTAATTCAATGAGACATTTTTGCAGAGAATATATTTTATTAGTGAATGTCTATTTATACACCACTAGTCAGCAATATGAATTGTTTTCAAGTAAAAAATTAAGAACTGCATCACAAAAAAAACTTATTTTATAATTTGTAATATGATATTGTCCAAGTCTCAATAATAATCAAATTTAAAAAATATGAATGTTTCAATTTGAAAATAACTCATCCGAAAACGTCTGGCAGAGAGGTTTTTGGTTAATAAAAATTTTTAATTCAAAATGTGAGTATGTCTGAAATATGGTTATTAGAGAGACGTGGATAGTTTCATGACAATAATTAAAGTTTTCCATTATTATACTTTTTGTGGTTTCAAGACATTTTTCTAAAAATGGTTTTTTAATTTTTTACCGCCTAGTTCTGTTATAAATAAAGGACCACAAATAAAATATCTACTCAGCAAATAAGTCTTATCGAATTTTGATGAGTAGTCAGATTACAATGTGATGTGGCAGGGTTGTTGGACATGTAACATCATATGCACAATACTTCTAGACACTCACCATGCTGCAGACACACTGCTTTGGGTACTGCGCTACAAAACAGTTCTGCCAGTTTGGAAATTTTGTCCACAATTAATATTTTTATGTCTGTATCCTTTATTATTTTGACGTGAAAGCTACAGATTTAATATTTGAAACTTTTTAAAATACCTTTTTAAACGTAATTAGGCTGATTAAGATAATTTTGGAACTGTTGTACCATATACACTCATGTATAGTGCGACCTCGTGTATAATGCGCACCACCATTTTTGCAACAAGTTCCAGGGAAAAAAATTTTAAGTGCCTTGCTAGCATGTAAAAAAATCCTGGGAGTAAGAAACTATGTAGCAGCGAGAGGGAGGATATGATGAATGTGCAAGGGGGGGAGGAAATAAATGTGGCTAACAAAGAAAAGAGATATTAAAGATAATGTTCATGCTGTCTAAAGAATGAAGGGGGTGGGGGGGGGGGGAGAGGATTATGGAATGTCGGAGGGGGGGGCGGGGTTGATTTGTCTCTCATCTTCCTTGTCCGCAGGTCTATCTATAAATAGCCTGCCAAGGTCGTTAGCTGCCTGCAGCCAGCTCATGCCATAGAGGAAGTACAGTATTCAAGAGTGGACAGGGAAATGTTAACCAATGAGCCGTTAAAATAGGGGCATCATTCACCAGCAACTTCGGAAACTAAAACTTTTAGTTTACAGGTTGGCTACACAAAGACGTTAGCTAACCTGTTCAATTATTTGGGAAAGTAGAAAATTTGCACGCCCCCTTCTGCGCGTGAATAAACAGAATTACAATTATTTGTAGAATAGGGGTACCTCCTGATCTTTCCCATTAGTCGGAAGTCTGCGGTCTCGTCCGAAGCAATATGACCAATCAATTGTATGAGATACACATGAGAACGTTCCGACGTGTGCCGTGCAAAGCGTAAACAAACTAGTTTGTAAATACGCTACCATCACCAAAATATGGTTTCGGCAAAATAAAAAACGGGAAGCAAAACAATGTTTGTGTGCCGGAGCGTGGGAAAGGAAATAGCGCGTCATACGATCCACACAGCTACGAATCAAAATACACGCATACATAATGAAATATGCATGTTTATTTACAGTCGGGCGGGAGCACGGTCGTAGAACGGGTCTGGACACTCGCCTATCTAACAATGAATTTTGCTTGACCCCCTTGTTGTATGGCTGTAGTTCGTCAAGTTACCGAGAATGTTGTACTTTTTGGCGGTGTTTTCCGGGCTGTCCAGACTCAAACTCCGTCCACTTTTTTCCATTGTTAAATTTATAAAGTAAATAAAGATTGCTGGAGCCTTTTCTTAAATTTGTGAACGAAGGACGTATTTCATAAATTGATAAAAAATACATTGATAAATTTTTTATCTTGGTAGAAAGGAAGTGGGCGGAGTTTAGTCCGACCACTCTAACTGAAGCGCCAATAAAACACAATATTCTCGGTAACTTGGTGAACTACAGCCAAACAACACGGGGGTCAAATATCCAGGCGAGTGTCCAGACCTGTTCTTTTACGGCCGTGGGCGGAAGCTAATAAATCCGTAGTTTATTAACAAAATCTGTACTTCTGTAGTAAACCATCGTAATTCGTATAAACTACGGATAATCCATAATAGTTGGCACCTCTGCTTTTGCGGCACAATATCCTAAGCAACTCCCTGAAACGGCTGGCCAACTTGCATCAACAACCTACGCCATGAAGAAATTCTACGAAGCAAGCGATCCACCACAACGTCGGAATTCCTGATTGTATTTTATATTTAAATTTTGAAAGAAGAATTTAAATTACTCATGTCCCCAATTACTAAGTACACTAGACCCCCGATTTTACGAACCCTGGATTTAACGAACGTAACGATTCTACGAATACAATCTAAGGAACCCTCAAAAAATAACAAAATTATAAGACAAAAAAAATTATAAGGAATTACATTGACAATGAATAAAACATACTGTATCTAATTCACGGCATTAAAATATTAATTGTAGAGTTGCAGTTATAACTTGGTAAGTGACAATATTAAAAATAAAACAAAAATAGCGAAAATCCGTTAAAAAAAAAATCGGCAGTGAGTTTGAAAACCGCCCCGCGGCGCCTGTGCCAAGCCGGCCGGCCTGTCTCCAACTACCACATATTAGGATCTATATTGAAGTCGTACTATAGACACAAAGTTCCAGCGCATGCGCACATTGCTCAGTTTACTATAGTACAGCCTCCTTCTAGGCTGTTTCACGTCTTATATCTCTCTCGTCTCGTGCCGAATGAGTTTACTTTTTTACACGAACTCTATAAATAATAGCGTGATATTTTTCTTTATTGCGTTAACACCATACGTACTTAAAACAATTAACTTGGCACATAATTTGCTTAAACAATGCGTTACTGCATGTCGTAAAACGTGGGTTTCACAAGTGAGCACGATAATAGCGCTACCTATTATCTAAGTGTAGAAACATTTGTCTCCGGGTATGTCGAACTTGGAAAATAAATAGACGTTCGTGTATTACGTAATCCCGGAACTCCTAATTTATTTTTACCGCATATACTGACAGTGAAAGTGATTATTTTCAATCACTTATACATGTAATTCTCGACGATTTTAGGTGAGAACGTCACAGAATGGCGCATTTGGAACAACTTCGGTATATGCTACGATGGCGCTATCTATCATCCATCTTGTGAACGTTCGTACAGTTGCGCTATTTGTCCGCTCTGCACGCTACTAGTATCTACGTTCTCGTACAATTCAACAACAACGTCAAGGGAATGTTTTAACGTTAAGTTATATAAAACAGCGCAATGAATAAATACATCCGCTTATTCCTTCTTTCTTTGGTGAATAATTTACAAGGGTATTTTATTAGTAAGGAATGCCTACTTTTTTTTCTCCATTAAACGCTATGCAAATCGGACTATTCGCTCGTGAGAGAAGGCACTCGACAGCACGGTTTTCTCTTTTTTTTAGGACAAAGATTGATCGTATCTATTGTTTAGCGGTGTTCTTTTGATCGTAAGACATCTGCCTATTGATATAAATTTATATTTCAACTATCACTTGCGATATTTATCCGTTAAATACTACGGAAGTCGGTCTATTCGCTCGAGAGAAGACACCCGGAATCTCGATTTTCTCATTTTTTTTTAGGAAAAGGATTGGTCATATATATTGTTTACCGGTGTTCTTTTGATTGTAAGACATCTGCCTATTGATATAAATTTATATTTTAACTATCACTTGCGTTATTTTTCCGTTAAATGCTACGGGAGTCTGGCTATTCGCTCGAGAGAAAACCCTCGGAATCTCGATTTTCTCATTTTTTGGGGACAAGGGTCGGTCATATCTACCGCTCAGTAATGTGACGTCTGGCTACTGATATCAATTTATGTTTACATTATTACGTTAATTAATTTCCCGCAAAACGCTACGGAAGTCGGGGCCTAGAGACACTTTGCAGAAAAAATGCAATTTTAAAATTTTCTGTTATGTC
>PNEQ01043355.1:0-31038 GCA_003012365.1 Medauroidea extradentata | reverse complement strand
CGTTAATACGCACCAAACTTAAAACGTGAATGCTTGGATTGACATGAACAAGTTAACACCATGAATTATGCTACTTTCAACACAGGAACCATTTTACTGTCTTACCTCACAATGTTTTATCAGCTGTGTAGTAGCTCCTCAATCCTAGACATACCACTGCTGTTGCTGTGTTAAGCCTTCATTACAATCGTCTACACTGTCGCTCCAAGTACAACCTCCTAGCTCACGGATTATGCTATCAACTTGTATATTAAAAGCAACGTCGCATTCCACATATTCTTTCTCTATTTTCACAATGTGTTCGCAAACATTTTTCCACTCACTCTGACCGAGTTCAGTTAATCCTCGGTTAATGTAATTATGTCTGACATTTTAAAAGAACTGTTTCTAGATGCGATGAACCGTTTCAGTTGAGCCTAAACGAATTCAATAGGATTTAAGTTCAGGATGGTATGGAGAAAGACTAAGCACTGTGTGACCATTATAAGCCATTATGTTATCTACAAGGTATGTTTTGTGCTTTTGTCTGTACATCTGAATGAGTTTATACAGTTCAGGTTTCAACATGTCGTTTGAAAATGGTATGTTGCGCTCACAAAGTCACTGTATCATGTTGTATTTTCTAGTATTGGAAGTAGGCACTTTATCTACCTGGACACAATGATATGAGGCATTATCGAGAACAAGAACAGATTTGTCAGGAAAATTCGGTACTATTTATTTTTCATTTAACCACTTTGTGTAATTTGCTTTGTTCATCTGACGATAATCACCATTGGACTGTCCAGACTTCCACATCAACATACCACCAGAATGCACGATTATAAGCCATTCTCCTTTAGACAGTGGCATGTGGAAACACTTTTCATTACCGTCATTCCACGACATCGTTACATGTGACGACAAAATATAGGTCTCGTCCGTAAAGATAATAGGGCGGCCTTCTTCTCTGAAGTGCGCTGTAGTTTTCAAGTAGGTTATTCACATTTCTCGAACATCACTTTTTTTGATAAGGAAACGTCTGTTGTTTGTTTCTTTCCGCTTGAAGCCAAGGTTTCTCAAAATCTTTCTCAAATTTGTTGTGCTGCCTTTTTTAAAATCTTTGACTTCTTTCAGTTTACGTGTAATTCCTTCAACTATAGGAGCACATTTTTCCATCCTGTAGAAAGTGTATACAATCCTCCTCATCAAAATAATATACAGTAATGTAGTAACAGGTTTCATCCTGTTAGGTTGTTTATTTGGCGTCAAAAATGACATTCCACCATTTTTTGCTTCTTTTTAATTTTCAGTATGCTTCTCTCCGACACACCTGTAGCATGTGCTGTGCGAACTTATGCCTTTTCGACTGGAATTCTGTTTATTTCATTCTCTGCTTCTTCCGTAAGCATTAATACATTGTGCACTATTTCTCTAGCCTGGCTATGCAAAATACGCCCTTTCAATTTCAACAAAACAGGTGACATTATTGTGTTGCAACACGTACCAAGTAATGCCAGGCATATTACACAATGCTTTACATCCAATAAATCAAAGCGAATTTCTGTCGGTATCCAAATGTACGTACACAACATATACTTTCAGCATGGGTAGTGGGCAACTAGCAACAAAGAATGATGCGTCTAGAAATGAGTGGAGGGGGATAAGCAGGCGTGGGAAGGAACTGATCAGCTTGTATCCATAACTGTCGCTCAGAGGCACAGCGAGCTGGCGGCAACTGTACTAAGCATCAGTCATAAGAGACAAAGATAGGCTTAAGTTTTAAAATCTAAAAACTTTCAACAAAACACATTAAGTAGCACAACTTGAAGCGCAAGTGGAATTTTTAGCATTTTTTAATTCTTGCCTCTCAAATTTCTTCTGGAAGCACTTTATTTTGTGTAAGGACATCTTGTTTTTTTCCACTAGCAAAACACTTAGTGTGTCTTTTGATAGATTCAACCTAAATTCTGTTTGGTGTCTGGCGTCTGCGGCAATCATCTTGTCGTCCGTATGCAATGTTAAAATTACAAACACAGATATTGCAATGCATGAAGTTAGAGGACATGTCCAATGAAACCAAGCATGACCACTCTTCATTGTACTCTTGAGATATTACTGAAAGCTAATCTTCCTTTTCTTCACTTGTTCCGACATTGTGAGAGCGCACTTTATCAACACGTGAGCACTGTACTCATTCCATAATGAAATTCCAACGCAACAAAATATTCACAGTGTTTTGGAACTAGATAGAAACAAATTTTACACTTGAACAAATTGCAGGTTGAGCAAACAGAATTTGTTCAGTAATGTGTACCGTCACTGTGGATCCCGCCAGACAGTCAGCTGCAGAACAAATTTGAAGGTTGTAAACCTAAAAATTCTCAGTAGATTTTTGATAGTAAGGCAAAGTCTGCTATTTTGTAATGTCCATGTTAGATGCTGTAACTGTTGTGTAATATCTATACAAAAATAGAATTTTCCCAAAAAGAGGAGAATTTCTGGTGTATAGTAACCTAATTCTAGATGCTGTAACTGTCGTGCAACATTTATGCAAAATCAAACTTTTTCAAAGAGAGGATCATTTATGGTATGTGGTGAGTTAAATCCCTTAATGTAAATATTGAAATACTGTAGCCGACACTGCATACAGAATTTTAATTAAATAACTTGAATGTTTATACATACATTGTTCAGTCGTGTATAGCCTCCATTAGGCCTGTATAATTATTTCTAAATTTTTTTCCCCATGTGCAAAATAAGATACCTATTAAACACAGTCTGCCAAATCTAATGTTTTTTTATCAAAAATTATACATATTCCTAAACACTGCGAGGCATTGCATTCGCGCCATTAACATTCTTACATATATTATGTTCCGCCGCAATTTGTCTTACCCCTTTCTATTCGAAATAAAAGGAGGATGTTAAGCACAGAGAGATGTGTTGAACCTTTGAACAAGTGTGAATAGTTGATCTACAAACCAGTAAACAGTGATATGTAAATACATGTGACGAATTTATCTGCAATACAGAGTGTGGAACTTTATATCAACGTATATTTTTTCACTAAATGTCGGGGAACATCCTCAACCCTAGCACGATTAGTAAAAGTAGGGAAGAGGTAAAATATGAAGCTTGAGGTTTAGGAGGGCAAAGTGTTATCGTACAACACCAGACCTAAGTCGAATCATTCAACCGGCCATACCACTCCCGGGAGAAGCACTTACTCTTCCTGAATTGTGTGAGAGATACGCAGCACAATCAAACACCAGCAAAGCTCCAGTCGACACACGCATAGCAAAGAATCTCCAAGAATTCAGATGACTGTGGAAACTGTTAATAAGTCCACCAAAGACGCCGCCTAAACCTAAGGGCCAACCCGTCCAGCACCTGCTTGATGAATGGCATCTGCCTAAACACATCTCAGCCCGTAAATGCCATCTGCTCAAAACGCTATTTTAAGGTGAGTGCCCTAGACCTACCCCAGTATATAAGAACCTCGTCCCTTGACCAACTGCATTTTCACCCAGCTCACTCTGATAGCACCTATCAGATAGGGGAGGATCTGTAGTTCTAGGCTATGTTGTTGCTCCACCCCTCCTTTCTTATGCAAACTACAGCTACACGCACGCCACCCCCATAAGCGCTGCTAAACGCTGAACAGAGGCGACAACTGCTTTCTTCTCAATTTTACGTACGTATTGCATTGAGGGTATTTTTACACCGCCAAAGGCATGATCTGTTCAGCAGTGTAATAGGAAAAAATTACATTTTAACTGCATTTTATGCTTAATGTTTGTGTGTCATGACTAGCATACCGTATATACACCCACGTACCACGCACACAATTTGTCCAAAATTTGGATGTCTAAAAGTGAGGTGCAAGTCCTACATGGAGAATTTCCATTTTGAGGGTAGGCGCGAACGGTAAACTTCGCTACAGCGCGGGTAGGTGCTCGTGGGAGACTTGATAACAGCGCAGGTGACCTGGCCTGCGCAGAGCATGCTCAGGAATGTGGGTGTGTCAACGAGCTATATAGTAAACATAGAGGGGCGGAAACAGCAATCTCCAAGGCACTGAGGTGAAGCCCATTGGACCTGGTAATTTGACTCTAGATAAAATGGCGGAATCTTATTTCCGGTCGAGAGACGAGAGCGATCATGCTAATTTAAACATTATTACAGTATAATATATTACAATAATTATTGGCATTTTTTCCTGTGTTTAGCAGGAATATAGTGGAGCTATAAAGTAACGGATTTTATGCGAACATAATGACGGATTTTTAACATAATGTTGGCTACACTGCTGTTCGCCATGTTTTCTGGAGTCAAAACAGCCGTTCAATTGGGCTTCACTTTGGAAGCGTTCCCCCCCCCCTATGTTAACTATATATCTCGTTGGGGTGTGTAGACTTCCTGTCCCCATAGTGTCATGCACAGCAAGCATTATTCTGCCTCAGCCTGGTCAGTAATAGCCTTCCACAGTGTTATCGACACATTACAATGTCGAAACAGCTTCATTCTTTTACTGCCGGTGGAAAGCTGAAAGTGATTGCTGAGGCGGACAATATCGGTAATCATGCGGCAGGCAGAAAATATGACATCTCGGAATCTTGCATCAGGCAGTGGTGAGGAGACAAAGTCAAGTTGCAAGACTGACTACTCCCGTTTACGATGATTGTTAAACATCAACGTAGCGTTACTAACACTGATTTTAGACATGTTTTTTTTACGAGAATAGCAGCAAATGGAACACTGGATCTCCACCAAATACAGAACGAGACTGTCTGCCGCCGCCTGTATGACTACTCGGCACTTAACGTGAACCATTCAGACCAGAATAGTACGCAAGCACGCTATCTTCCTCGCTTTGTGAAAAGGAGATTCAGTGTCCACCGAGATAACTCATCACTGTTAACAGTAATTACAGGCAATAAATGACAACAGAAAATTTTGCTGTACAAAAGAAAATACGAAACATGTCGTTAAGTAAGTACAGTTATACTGTTAAACAATTCTGTTGGTAGCAGTTCCCTCGCCCGCAGTACAGCCCCAATTTGGCACCTACTGACTATCAATGTTCTAGAATCGTGAGTGAGAGTTTGGAGGAAAGTGCTTTGACAGTGATGATCTGAAAAATGGTGTTCAGCAGTGGCTGTCTTCAATGGCAGCATCTTTTCTGAAGCAGGCATAGAAAAGTTGATTCCCCGCTGTGACAAATGCCTGGACAATGGCGGCAACTATGACTTGTTACGGAGTTTTGCAGTGATTTCGAAAATATTATTTTTATTGCTACCCAATACTCAAATCAAAATTTCTCTGCACAGTTTTGACACTTATATGTTATAATTTGTAGCTGAATTTTTTTGTAGAATTATACTGAATGGTTTTTTTTAGATTTCATTACCCAAAGTACTACGTTTTTCGTCATGAAAATAAACAAAAATGAAGGAAATAATTTTTTTGCTGGCGAATGGTACATTATTTTTTAAAACGTATCAACAGTATTGTGCATTGTGTAATTGCACATTGACTCACATTTTTTTTCACAACTTTTGGTTAAAAAATATTTGAGTTATTGGCACCAGTCTGAAAAAAACTCGGGAACAAGCCCTTAAGGAATGCACTTTCATGTAGAAACAAATATTATTGGGAACAAAATAACTACAGTGTTTTACCACACAATCGTCGCATATTTTATGCCAAATTGGATGCGAAAAATCAAAGGTGTGACTATTATTCGAGAAAAATTCCCATTATAAAAAATTTTTTTTAAACCAAAATTTTTTGTCGTTACCCTATTTATATTAAAGTAACTCAATATTTTTGGTAGAACTATTGACGGATGGCTAAATTTCTATAACTTACTAGATGTTGTAGGTAAGGTTAGTTTCATTCATAATTAAATACACACATTTTGTGGGAACACAATTTGTGATTAACAGTATTTACCGGCAAACATAAACACTTTTGGTTAGTAGGAAACTGATCTATTTTCGTTTTCCAAGTTCAGTTTCTCTTGAAGTTTTTGTTTTCGGCTTCTGCGAGTCCGCTACCGTTTATTACAAACTTTGTTTTTATTTTTGCATTGTCGTAGATCTACTACGATCAGTTAGGAAAGTCCACACACAAGACAAACCAAGACAAACACAAGATGGCAGACTGTTGAACTCATTCCAGCGGAATATTTTGGTACTAACTATAATCAATTCCTGTAGCAACCATTTTGTTTTAAGTGTCGCACTTCGTACTTGAGCGTAGTTCACATCTATGATTCAGAAACGTAAACAGAACATTGTGGTGCGACGATTATGTGATGAAAGTATTTTTACAGTTTCTGTCATCTCAAAAATTAGATGCAACCATTATGCGATAAAATACGGTATATGCCTATTTTTACAAACCAGTATTTACTTTACAAACATGCCGAGTACATTTCCGACACCCTGTGCCCGTGTCTTATCACAGCAAATGATGATACTCCTTTTTTTAAATTGTGTAAACGAAGCTAAAAACTGTGTGTGCACTTCAACATTTCTCTGAACAAATTTAACATCATCCTCTAGGACAGTAAACTACCTAACTTAGAAATTTAATAATAATTACTCAGCCGCACTTGTTTTCTTCCTGAAAAGCTCTGCTGATGAAAAATGCAGATAAAAAAATTAATTTGTTGAAAAATGTGGGGGCGCATGTCGGAGAGCAACATACGGCCTGTGAGCACTACTACGTACATTGCAGAGTTTGTCTACCACCCATTTCTTTATAATAAAGTGAAAGATTACTCTACGTAGATAACAAGACTGTGACAGCTAGAGTTACATACTCATCTCGCAGCCAGCAGATGACCCTCTCCCCACACTATACCTCCTCAAACCTCAGTGTGGTCAATATCCTTACACCCTTGACGAAAAAATGCCAGGCAGACATACAACTTGTAACCCTCCCCTTCTCCTAGCCATTATCAGCTCACTTCCACACGTAAACTAATGCCGGTAAAGATAATCTCTATTACTGTGTGCACAACAGGATTTTTCGTACCCCACCTCTACTACCCACATCCAACCAATGAAAATGATAAATATAGTAGACCCCGACTCGGCAATAACGAAAACAGCAATTTAACGAAAGGATTTTTAGGAACCTTAAAAAAATAACAAAAAAATGTATTAAATAACTAAGTGACTCTAACAAAACTGAATATTAATTGTAATGTAAGTCTATTAAAAATACTAGCAATGGCTGCAGTATACACTTACCTATTTCTCCTATTTTTGTGTGTATATGACAAGTACTAAAACGTGAGTACTTGTGCTTCTGTCTTTTGTACATACTGATAGCCTAGCGGCCTCTTCCATCCTTTTACATTTCTCCATAAATAAGTTTAAACTATCCGCAAAAAAAAAAAACCATTAATTGAAAACTTTGGCCACAGTAGTGACTTTGAGATAAGCATTTGTGGGTGCGGCCGAGCGAGCGACGTTATGCTGCATAACAAGCGAGCACCTAGAACCTCATTCTAGCGGCTGGCAAGTAACAAGCATCTAGGTACCCAGTCTGCACAGCGCGGCGGTGGACAGCGCAGAAACTACTTCACAGATAGTGCTTCGTGTCTCCATTAGAATGCAGCGTGCTCTACTGATTAATTCTATTACCGATAGGTATGGACATGCATCTCTGGTTTTATTTTATGTTGAAAAGTGGGGGTATTTTCAGCGAAAAGTGGTGTTATTTTTAACCAAAAGTGAATAATTTGGCAATTTTTCACCCAAATAGAACAAAAACCACTGTACACGAAATAAACCTATTCTCAAATAAGCCCTGCTTTGGATTTTTTTGTTTCTAAAACATTAGCTACATTTACAATTTTCCATAACCTCAACATACAGAAGTAAACTAACACTTATTTATATGTTGAGCTTGAATAGAATAGGTAACGTTTTTCAGTAAGCTTAGTTTAGAAACATACCGCAAAAAACTACATATTTAGTAGCATTGCCCAACATTTTTGATTGCTCAATATACTGTATACAAATATGTGGCAGAAGATTTGACTGCAAACAATTCCTCAAAATTCAATTCTACGTACCCTCTATGTACTTGTTCATCCACTCACGAATATTCGGATCATCAGCCGCGATCGTGTGTCTAATAAATTCTGCACCTGCTACTTGTTTGCTTTTCATGTTTTTGCAAACAAATACTACGGACGCTTGGCGTTTAGCTGCACTTCCGGCGTGATGTTCTGCAAAACGTTTATGCTTGTCACTCGAAGCATGTTTCGTACATGCGTCTCTTCTCTCCCATACGTTGAAGTGGTCGACAGAAAATTGTATTTTCGTCACTAGCATATAGTTAGAGGCACGAGTATTTCGTGTGTTAATTAGGCAACAGCATAGACTTCTCAGACCTAGACACACACTGGCCAAAGTAAAATATTAATTGGCTTCTAACATAGCCAACTTTAGTAGAAGGCCGCGGCCTTAGATCTGGCAACCCTGGCAGGAAGGGTCATTTATACACTTCTTTGTCTCGCCAAAGGCAGTGGCTTCCCCTGATTCGCCGGTATGTAGAGTAGAATAACGAATCAGGTACAGCCATTGCCTTTGGAGAGCTACAAGAAGTGTTAAAATAACCCTTCCTGCCAGGGTTGCCAGATCTAAGGTCGCGGCCTTCTACTAGGGACTTGAAAATTTCGTGAATTTATTGACCTGTAGGCTAGAATCCATTGTCCTATGCATACTCAAGCCCCGTCTATTCGTTCATTGTCTGTTGTTCCACAGAGTAGCAGCTAGTTGACAAATAGACGGGGCTTGAGTATGCATACTACAATGGATTATAGCCTACAGGTCTATGAATTCACGAAATTTTCCAGTCCCTACCTTCTACTAAAGATGGCTATGAGTCTAACCGTAACACGTGTTACCACCATGACTTGTTTCCTTATATAACACTGGCTTGTATTCGTCAAAGATGTGTTGAAACAGGTGTCGTCTAATCACAGAAGGAGTAGCGAAGTATACAATATTCAACCTGACGTAGTATCAATATGCGAAATAATCGTGCCTCTACATATAGTCCATGTTCAGAGAACTCTGAAACCCTCCGTTTTGCTGAAACGTATGGTTTCGGCATCTTTCTTCATAAATATATTCTTAAAATCACGCTGCACTATTAAAAATATAATTACAATAACTTTTACTATCGCACAACAACCAACGAAAATGTAAGAGAAATGTGAGGTGAAAACCAAATAAACTAACGATTTTCCGACAAAGTGATCTGATCTGATCGAAATTCTTCTCCTCGCAACTCTCGAAGTCTAACGAAATCGATATCTCGATATAAACGTTGTTTGTAAAAACCACATCACAGTATTTGCATAGTTTTGGCGAGAATTTGCGTAATTTTCAAAAAAGTGGGAAATTGGTTTTATTCATAAAAAATTACAGGAATTCGCATAAAAATTCACGTTTTCGCAATGCGATAAATGCATGTCTCTACTGATAGGTTGCAGTGGTGTCCAGTGTGATTATTTTACTTTCGCGTCCCGTGATAGAACCAGCGAATTTATAAAAAAAAACGTAATATTATTTATTCACACTTTTTACAACATATTTACTACCATAAACGTGAATAATTTGTTTCACCAATGGGACTGGGGGGAGGGGGGGAAAGGAACGCTAGTGTGTAAATTATTTTTAGCGAACTGACCAACGTGTTTGTTTCACGAGCACGGCTGCCTACACACTACAATGTACAATGGTGGTGGCAGCATGTATTTTATTATTATATTTCAGTCAGTTGTCTCGCAAATTTTTAATTCAGTTTCCATTGCACTTTTTTCATGGTAATTTCATGTCTTTTGTAGGTGAAGGGGGCAGAAGAGAGATGGAAAGATTGTCGGCTCGGCGGTGTTAGTCATCACTTTTCACGTGTTGACGGCATGCAAGGGCAGCCTAACTCACCATGTGGACGCTTGCCAAGTGTTCCACTGGACGTTTTTTTTTTCACTGATTTTTTTTCCTTTTCACGGTTATGGCTTACCTGTCGACGGAAAATGTATTTTGTTATTGTTTTGAGCCAACAGACTTTTTTTTAATTTACTTCAAATTCCGACGAAACATGCTTGAAGATTAAACTTTTTTTCAGTGGGAAGGGGGGAATACGAAGTCAGATTTAACGAAACATTGATTTAGAGCAGGGCTGCCACCAACCCTGAAGCTGAAATCCTGGTTTCTGAGCAAAAAAATCCAGTAAAATCCTGTAATTTTGAGTAACAATTCTGAATGTCAAAAATTAAGAAATTACAAAGAAAAGGGATACGAAGATACTTCTATACATTGTAAAATCTACTTATTTACATATATAATGAAAACCTGCTAATAGAAGCAATATGGTATGGTGGAAATTCGACAGTTGGAATTAAAAACAATTCCTCATGAAATCAAGTTCTCAAACTTCAAATGAATGATTATCAAAAAATATTTCACATATGAGCAACACAGGGAAATCACTTTCTCAAATTTCTCGTTTTTTACCTCATGGATTCCGTTGGTTCAAACACACTGTTCTGCTTCCCAGTGGAAATGTGCATTAAAGCGTTCAGCATCGATGCTTGTAGAGATAAACTATGAGTTGTCTTGATCAATTTCAATGTACTACTTACTAAAAGTTCTCTCAACACTGGCATTATGTGGAAGTATGAGCAAGGCCTGTACCACCTTGCACAAAGTAGGAAAACGAATCGTCTCAGTTTTCTTCAAACTGTGAAAATTTGTTCCGGTACTTATCAATGTTGTCTGAACTTGCAAGTTTTAGTGATGAAGGTGGCATCCACAGAGTGTACGCAAAAAACTGCTCATGCAATTAATCAAAATTATTGTGGGATGACGTTCGGGAACGATTCTGTCAAGCGATTTAGTTTTTCCCAGTCTCCAGAGTCTTTTTTACCTGGGTCAAAAACATCAATACTCTGAAGTACAACATCATGAAGTGGTAAAAGACGGTACAATTATTTTGTTGCAGTTTCATAAAATTTCCTAACAGAACTGAAAAACTGTTTTTTTTTTCCTTGTGAGTCACCAATGTCTTGACTTTTCCAAGTGTGTGCTTGTGTTATGCCCAATAAATAGTGCCTCATCTGACTGCTGATTTTGTCTACTGTAGTCTACACATAAAATACTGTCGTTCTGTATAATTCCAAACTGAACAAAACTCGCTATCAACTGTCTAAGAATGATGCATGCCTCTGAATGAAGGTTATGGATATATGGTCGTACCTGCTGAAATAGGAGTTTGAATTTTTCAAATTGTGGGAGAACTGCTTGCAGAAAGTAGAAGTACAACTTGGAAGATTCACTGTGAAGAATTTCCTTGATACACTTTACAGAATCTAAACTGCACTCTTTCCTGTCATCCAGTGAATCAAAATAGTTTGTCAGTGCTGGCCATTGTTCATTCAAGAAAACAATTATCAATGTGCAACATAGCCAGTTATCTTGTAAAACATGGACGTGGTATCTTGTGTTCATCACTTTCTAATAAATGCTGCACACACTTAAATTCATCCTGCTGCTCCCCTGAAGTTTTGAAATAGGTATACACATCCCGGGACTGCTGTTCACAAACACTTGGCAGTTCGCTACTGGCATGTGAGGCAGCCAGATGTGACACATGGCACGTGCAGTGAATACAGGTCTTCCTGCTGTCCCCTAACTCTAGACAGCACAGAATTGAACACCCCAACCATTTCTTTTGCCCCATCTGAAGACTTACTGATGCAGTTAATCCAGGGAGTGTTGTCTTCTGCGAAAGATGCATTGACAGCATTGAACAGGTTTTAACCATGGGCCTTAGCAGAAATTTCAAGTACGTAAACAAATTGGTTTCAACTTTCTCGGATCCAAAAAACCAACACATCACCACCATTTGCCTGGCCACAGTCACATCAGTCAATTCATCAATGAGAAGTGTGAAAACGTCCTTCCTCATTGCATACACAACATTTTCTTAGGCACACGTACCGAGAGCCAGCTGAATAATTTGGCTTGTTTAAGTACCGTTGCAGAGAAATTGCTTGGCTATGGCACTACTGTATCAGGAAACATCTTTTCCACAAATTTTGCAAAGTTGTCACTTAGGCTCACTGGAAGATTGTTCTCGCAAACAAAATTCGCCCAGTGTAATTCCGCATCAACAACACTGTTGTCGTTAGAAGGAAATTTTGTTGTTGATAACTCTGCTCTTGACCCCTTACATTCCACATGCGAACCTATCTGGTACAGCGACGTCTTAAATCCTTAAATCCCCCATACACTTTATTTAATGTAGAATGACACACTTTACACATGGCCTCTTGGTCACTCTTTCCTAGTTTTAACCAGTCTAATTCATTTTCCCACACGTTTTTAAATTTTTATTTGCATATCGACAGAGTCGGTGATAACTTTTGTTTCCTTTCCATCGCGATATCAATCAGCAATGTGTTGTTTACATGTAAAAAAAATCATCAAAACAAAATGTGTCAAATGAAAACAAATTTGTTTTGGACCTATTGCCTTCATTTGCTCTATACTGCCAGAAATAATAATAATAATAATAATAAAACTGCACTTCACACCAGAGCCGCCGCTGGCGCTAGTTGGATTGCATGTATATGGAAGCCATTTTGAGTAAAGTGCTGTATGCATGCACAACATCTTTGGCGCCTGATACTTAAAGAAAAACTTGTTTACGTTTAATGTTTACATCGTTTCGCAACTTGAAGTTAAGATACAGACTGAAATGAAATGTTCATATGACTTATTTACGCATATCATAAATTATAAACTGCTGGCACAAATATTTTTCGCGAAGAAAAGAAAACTCACGGCTTCAAATGTTATAAGGTAAAAACAAATTTTTGCAGGTATTTTTTCAAAGTTGAAAATCCGTTAAAAACGGGAGCCCTGATTTAGAGTAGACACTTTCGGGTCCCGTGGCATTCAGTTAAATCGGGGTTCTACTGACATGTCTTGTATGTTATCTTTAGTGTTTTGGCAATTTTTGCTAATTTATTCAATTTTCCTGGTGAAAGTGAGAAAGTTCTTGGGTTGCAATCTCCTCCAGGCTGTAAGATTTCTGGTGCCGACGTTGTGGTCAGATCATGAACTTCATGGAATTACTCCGTGATGCAGGTGATTGACGCATACTTACCTTTGTCTGCTTAGAATATTGCACCGTGGTTGAGGCGTGTGTCACACTCGGTGCTCGGCGTTTTTTCCCTCTAGGACTTGGGTCAGTCATATTTACAGTTCAGGGGTACCCTTTCAATCAGAAGACATCCGTCTTGTGATATTAATTTATATTTCAATAACTTGTCTTCTTACTTTACTGCAAAACTGTACAAAAATTGGGACTTCATTGGATACACTTTGCAGAAAAAAATTCTATTTAAAAACTATAAAAGGGGGGGGGGGGGATCAATAGAATTTAAGAAGGTAGCAATTTTACAAATGTCATAAATGGAACCTTCAGTATTCGTAAAATCGAGGGTCTAGTATAGCATTTTTTTGTCTTCTCCTTACTCTGCTAGCTCGACAGAATAAACAGAACCTGCTTGTCAAATGATAATGCAGTAATAGGTGTACACTACAGTAGTTTGTAGTTACATTTTCATGCATGAGCATTGGCTGGATCGTAAACTTTATTACTGCCAGAACCAGGTGAAATGTTAGCGTGTTCATCAGTGGCCGTGCTAACTTCAGTTCCAGGCCAGCAGTTGCGACATGGATTTGTGAACTTTAGTTCCAACATGTAAACCTGCTTAAATAAACTATCATGTGATTAACATAAGTTATTGCCTATTACCAAGCAGTTTTAATGCAATTTTTGGTCAATATTTTGGATTTTGAACATCAAAATAGTTTCAATTCGGTTATAGCAAGAACAAGGCTATAGCGATGACCAAGCCTGGAACACTAACACCTCGTTATAACGAGACATTACTGTAATAACATTTTGCAGACCACCACACTCATACCCACCTGCAATAAACCTTACATTATATGCAGAGTTTCTCATTTTTTAAAAGAAAAATTTAGAAGAAAAAATATGATAAAAAATTCTAATGAATGAAATTTAAGAGTGAATGACCACGACAGTTAAACTGAATGGTCCATTCTGTACAAGAAAACAGCAATGTAAGTAAAACTCACCACCAGAATGTCCGCCGCCGCCATAGTTACTAGAACGGCCACCACCAGATGAGCTGCCACGACTCCCACCCTGTTGCCGATAGTCACGAGAGCCAAAGCCTCCGCTGAACCTGTAAATCATTGTAAATTTAGCATTTGCCATGACATGGGATAGTTTTTTATTAGGGTACTGCAGCTGTAACAAACAACAAATTAACAAATTGTTAAGCATTTACAACAAAGTATTTGAAACACCTATACAAAACCCCAATTTTATGGACACACTTTGTTCACCTATTTGTCTGTACAAACCGAGAAGGACAAGTCATATTCATAAATCTCTGAGAGAAATTTAAGACTTAGTCGACATATTATACAAATAGACATTTCAAGCAAAACTGCATACCCAACTTGTGCATAGACAACAAATCACTGAATCAAAAACAAAGAGAAAAAAAAATGATTTTCACATAGGGGTAACCTACAGGCACAGTACAATACATCACGGCTCATGTTTACATTTCAAGCAGGGAAATTCCGTATATGCGTAACAGAACAAGCCCTACATGCATGTGAATATAATGGAACATGCCCTAAATTACAAAATGTTTTGTTTACCACCATCCAATATTTTGCCTAGCAAATTATCAAAAATTGCATAGGCCTAGACTGCAGCATGCGGTGAATTTTGATGCAGTGACTTTTATGCATATTTATTTCAAGTACCCTTACCAATATTTTAGTAGCTGTTTCGTGAATTACTTTTACAGTTACAGGTATAAATCCGCCTGAATCAACGACCAGTAACATGGTCTACCAGAAGAAATGGTGATTGAAAATTAAGTTAACCTCACTTTGGGTTGTGATTGTGTGACTTATGCTAAAGTTCAAAAGATGTGTTTCAGCAATGTTGGCTAAAATTTTGAGACTGACACGTGGTAGGAGACATGACTATACTGTATATATGTTTCATGCATGAACGCCCCGATAGCGACTGCAGTAGTACAGTCTTCTGATAGGCTTTGCAAGACTCCACCCACCCCTTGAATTATCTGCCAATCATGAGCGCTCTGAACTGTCCAGTGATGTCTATTAGCTATTGCCTTAGTCGTGGGTGGAGTGCAGAATGTGCCATTCTACACATGAACATCTCTGTAGACAGAACGCAAAAAAAAAGTGCCAGCAGAGGCTGTACCGTGGCTGTGACTATCACGTATGGAACATATTTTATGTTAAAAAATACAGTGTCTTATATTAAGCAAACTTCTACATAGCCATTGTATGTAGAATGTTTTGATCATGTGATTCTAAATTCAAATAGAAAAACATTAAAGCAGAAATAGGTTGCACCTAGCTATCCTGAAATACCAAGTGACTGAATGACAAAATAAACATTGCTTGAGAAGAATACTCGAGGGCAGGACATCACCCATGATTTTACACAACTTCTGAATTGGGCATCCGTAGGCGTCTGATGAACCTCAAAGG
Source organism: Medauroidea extradentata (assembly GCA_003012365.1). Classification (NCBI taxonomy): domain Eukaryota; kingdom Metazoa; phylum Arthropoda; class Insecta; order Phasmatodea; family Phasmatidae; genus Medauroidea; species Medauroidea extradentata. The sequence continues at coordinate 15,388 of PNEQ01043355.1, read as the reverse complement.
AAGAAATGAAATTACTCCTTATGATGGACAAGTGATGGAATGTAAAGGGTGGGACTAACTACAAGACCCCAAGAAAACCAACGGAAACAAAGTACCACAAGAAAACAAGCCGGACAATGGGAATGTATGCCATGTAATCAACATAAAAAAAAGGCACGACCCCCAAGAATCGAACCTGAACCACTGTGGTGGGAGATAAATTTGCGTAAATTTATCACTGTATCACAATCAATCAGAAATTTCATACAAACATGCCAAAATACATGCCAAAATGCATGCACAGCATTACCCATGCTTAAAAATATAATATGTCACAACTCTACACCTAGTTGTATCTTATCCTGAAACACTATTAGGAGCGGCGTAAGGAATATAATTGACAAAAACATGTACAGTAGAACCCTGATATAAAGTTTTTCAAGGGGTAAGTGAAAAAAAATGTTATATCCAGGAAAACTTTATACGCAGGAACTGATATTTATGTGTGCAATATCATAAACAGAAAAAAATCCCAACGTCCTACAGAAAATAACATTTTACATAGTTTATACACAGAAACTTTATACATAAACAATGAGAAAATGATTCAGTATCAAGTTGCCAAAATAAAAATTACATAAATTTTGTTGACACATACCAAAACTATTTTGTACGAAAAAAAATCATCAATTTTTGTTTGTTTGGCCTTGCTTCTTGCTGTTTCGTCCAAGTATTCCTCCATTGCCACAAAGACCTCATATAATTGTATCAGGAACACCAGCTTGGCTTTCTACAAACTCTTTAACAACTGAAAGAGCTTGAGAAGCTTGAAGGTAACTAGGGGGCACTTTCTTCTCCTCAAGTTCTTCCTCCTCCTCACCTTCTTCTTCACTCTCATGTTATGCACAAATTTCTTCAATGGTCTGTACTGTAAAAGGGTACTTGGCCCGGCCCGCCCTTTTGGTCTCCAAAATTCGATTTCTTTTTATGCTGTAGGATATTTAGGCCTAACCTTAACGTTAATGTAAATATGATTTCATTAACTCGACTGCAGATTTATGCGAGATTCTCGGCGTTAGCAGATGTCTAGTGAAGTCGCAAGGTGCTTCGTTTAACTTGGACTGCAGAGTAGCCTGGAAGTGTGGAGGGCCCGGTTTGCCTGGCGCGTGTGTAGTGCAATGAGATCCCCACAAAGTAATCTATAAGGACAGATGTTAGTTATAAGTGACAACGCAAGGAGAAACAAAGAGACATTCATATTTAATTGTAAGCTAAAGCTTGTTGTTTGTTAAGGAGCGGTGGGCCAAACCAATAGTAATAATGAATATTAATATTAAATAGTGTATGACAGGTGAGAGCATTCATAGCTAGTATTAAGTGTGGCCTCTGGTGAGGAATCTTTGTATTATAGTGTCATGTGACTTGTAGCAGCCTCTAAAGAAAAGAATGTGTTAACTTTAAAACGAGCACTACATACATATATCTAAGTAGGAAATTAAGCCTTTATGTATTTATTGAGGTTAACTGTTGTAAAATTGGTTAATTGAAACCACCTAGTAAAGTCAACCCAGTTAATTAAAGAATGCTCTAGGTAGGTAGAAGGGTAGCTGGCGTAGTAATATCTCCGGGCACTTACGCTGGGGCCAGCGAGGCTGTTGAACCTCGGCCACGTGCTTCTTACTTGTTTGGTGTGTGTGGAAGTGAGCGGATGTGTGCGGGAGGGCCGCTGCGAGGCTGCTGCGTGCAAGCAGCATGGTTTCGTTTCTGATAACCTGAGCCATCAGGCAGGGCAAAGTAAAACCTTTTGGTTCCTAATTCAAAATAATTGAAGTAGTTATTTTTTTCTTTATTTACCGTTTTAAGCGAGTATGGTGAAGGCCCACCACGAGGTATTGTACCGGCGTGTGTATTTGTATTGTATTGTCAATCAATCTGGAAATAGTGAACATCCTGCAACTAACGCGGTATTTTATTCTCTATGAATGACTATCACTTATTTAAATTGCCTGGCAGATGAATATTTAGCAGAATAGATTTCTCTGTCTCCTTTGTTTCTTTCGTACCCTCGACGAAGAGTGAATGAGCTGATGTTTACTGCCGCTGAGAAAATAGCTAGTCGAGGCATCTTAAATTACGAACCCTGAACAGAGAGAAAGATTATAGACACAGTGCCACGGGTAGGTTGCACTACAGTACTTCACAGGATACCACTGCGTTGTCAACTGTCGCATAGTCTTCATATGTGCAGTCACAATTCAGTACATTCTGAAGAGTTTTCCACTCTTCCTCTATAGGGACTTGATCATTTTCTTCAATATTCTCAACTTCACCTTCACCACTATCCACCTTGGTGAACCCCGCCTTTCTGAAGCAGTTGGCCACAGTCTTCTGTTCAACAGCTTCTCAGGATGCAGCAGAAAAGTGAAGGGCATCTAGCAGTGAGATTTTTTTGATGGGCTGCTGATTTTTCACACATCTCAACACACTACGACACAGTCGCTTCCTGAAACCTTGCTTAAAAACTTTAATTATTCCTTGATCACAAGGCTGCAGGCAGGATGTAGTGTTTGCAGGGAAGAATTTAATTTCAATGTTCCTAAGAGTCATGTTCGTAGGATGTGCTGCACAAAGGTCAAAAAACATTAAGATCTTACGATTTTTAACACCCATTTTTGAGTCTATGCTGTGCATGTACTTCTCAAAAAATTTTCCCAGTCATCCATGCATTTTTACAATTATCATACCTACAAGGCAATGTTTTGGTATTCTTAAAACATTGAGGCTTTGCTGATTTTCCTATAACCAGAAGAGGCAATTTTTCTGAACCATCCATGTTCACACCTACCAAAACCGTGAACCTTTCCTTGCTCATTTTGCCACCACTATACTCCTCACCCTTCAGAGCAAAATTTTGTCTGGGAGCATGTTGTAGAACAACGCACACTCATCTACATTAAAAATATAATTTTCATCATACTTCTCATGCAAACTTAATAAAACCTTGTCATTCCACTCACTCACTGTTCCCTGGTCTACACTTGCACATTCATCACTAACAGCTCTGTAAACAATCCCATATCTGTTCTTGAAACTATCAATCCATCCATTGGTAGCCTTAAAGTCGTCGTCGTCAAGGAAGAGCAATTTCTTCAGCTTTTTCGCACAAGATGTTTCCATTTATGGTAACACTGGTGGCTCGAACTTGTTTAAACAAAGTAAACAAACAATCCTCGACGTCTTCATGTTTCGCTGGTCGCAACTTTTTAGTTCGCACAGACTTGTTTGTACTTTCCGCAAGAATCACGTCTCTTTTTAGCAGAATTGTTGCCAATGTTGTAACCGGAATACCTAGCTCCTTCGAGATTACCACAATGTTTTTTGTTTTGATTTTTATCCACGTACGCAATAAATTCAACTTTTTCGGCTAACGTAAACACTTGCGGTTTATTTTTACTCCCAAGCCTATCGGCCATGCAGCTGAAAAAACATCAAATAAGTTACAAGTTGTTTTTCACCACGCCCCAACTCACAATTATGATGGAAAATAATATTCAGTACATAACCTAAACGGTAACCTAACAAGGCGGAAGTTCAAAATAAACATCTGAAAAATATTGTTCGCAGCAGTAGTAACATCATAAACATATCGCACGAAAGGCAAGCAATCGATCACGTGATAGCCAACAATCGATTTTGCCGGAAAATAACCAGACTTTTCTTTTCAACTTTTCGCTACTTATCACATTCAATTTATACAGTCTTTACATACACTAGACCCCCGATTTTACGAACCCTGGATTTAACGAAGCTAGCGATTCTACGAATACAATCTCAGGAACCCTCAAAAAATAACAAAATTATATGACAAAAAAATTGTAAGGAATTATGTTGACAATGAATAAAACATATTGTATCTAATTCACGGCATTAAAATATGAATTGTAGAGATGCAGTTATTACTTATTAAGTCACAATATTAAAAATAAAACAAAAATAGCAAAAATCAGTTAAAAAATGCAGCAGTGACAGTTTGAAAACCGTGCGGCGGCGCCGCTGCCGCCTGTGCCAAGCCGGCCGGCCTGTCTCCAACTACGACGTATTAGGATCTATATTGAGATCGTACTATAGACGCACAGTTCCAGCGCATGCGCATATGCTCATTTATCTATAGTACAGCCTCCTTCTAGGCTGTTTCACGACGTCTTATATCTCTCTCGTCTCGCACAGAATGAGTTTACTTTTTTACACGAACCCTATAAATAATAGCGTGATATTTTTCTTTATTGCGTTAACACCATACGTACTTAAAACAATTAACTTGGCGCATAATTTTTTAAACAATGCGTTACTGTGTCGTAAAACGTGGGTTTCACAAGTAACCACGATAATAGCGCTACCTATTATCCAAGTGTAGAAACATTTGTCTCCAGGTATGATGAACTTGGAAAATAAATAGACATTCGTGTATTACGTAATCCCGGAATTCCTAATTTATTTCTACCGCATATACTGACTGTGAAAGTGATTATTTTCAATCAGTTATACATGTAATTCTCGACGATTTTAGGTAAGAACGTCACAAATGGCGTTTTTGGAACGTCGGCAAAGGCTACGGTGCCGCTATCTATCTTTCATCTTGTGAACGTTCGTACAGTTGCGCTATCTGTACGCTCTGCACGCTACTAGTATCTACAATCTCGTACAATTCATCAACGCCGAGGGAATGTTTTTACGTTAAGTTATATAAAACAGCGCAATGAATAAATACATCCGCTTATTCCTTCTTTCTTTGGTGAATAATTCACAAGGGCATTTTTCTAGTAAGGAATGCCTACTTTTTTTTCCATTAAACGCTACGCAAATCGGGCTATTCACTCGTGAGAAGGCACTCGGCAGCTCGGTTTTCTCTTTTTTTTAGGACAAAGGTCGATCATATCTATTGTTTAGCGGTGTTCTTTTGATCGTAAGACGTCTGCCTATTGACATAAATTTATATTTCAACTATCACTTGCGTTATTTTTCCGTTAAATGCTACGGAAGTCTGTCTAATCGCTCGAGAGAAGATACTCGGAATCTCGATTTTCTCATGTTTTAAGGAAAATGATTGGTCATATCTATTGTTTAGCGGTGTTCATTTGATCATAAGACGTCTTGACTATTGATATAAATTTATATTTAAAATATCACTTGCTTTATTTTTCCGTTAAATGCTACGGGAGTCGGCCTATTCGCACGAGAGAAGGCACTCGGAATCTCGATTTTCTCATTTTTTGGGGACAAGGGTCGGTCATATCTACCGCTCAACAGTGTGATGTCTGGCTACTGATATCAATTTATGTTTACATTATTACGTTAATTAATTTCCCGCAAAATGCTACGGAAGTCAGGGCCTAGAGACACTTTGCAGAAAAAAAATGCAATTTTAAAATTTTCTGTTAAGATAGGCGGGGGGCAAAAATAAGCTGCTATCGAATTTACGAAGGTAGCGATTTTACGAATGCAATGAGAGTAACCGTGAGTATTCGTAAAATCAGGGGTCTAGTGTATCTATTTCCCTTTCGCTACTCCCAGTAGTAAAATGAGCGGCAAAATCCAAAAAACTATTACGTCGATCATTCGGGATGCTTACACTCCTTTGCACCGAGCCAGCAGTGTCATAGCTTTGGTTCTCATGCCATAATTTTCATCATTTCACGTCTCGTAAACGTTGAATCTATGACAATACTAAAACGTAAACAAACGTTTCATGTACCGTCGCATATGTTGTTTTGCTTTAATGGCATTGAAAATTGTTCACAAAATTAGTATCGTAGAATTTGAGGCTAAGAATTGAAATGAAAGCGACGTTAAATGCTGGAAATGTACAATTGTGACATCGGTACAAACAGGGAAAAAATGCATTAAAGTAATTGAGGAAATGGCAGGACTCTGAAATATCACTGTTATATGCGGGAATTCGTTACATACGGGAACGTAATAGCCGGGTCATACTGTAATAAAAGAAATAAGTAACAGATATAAACTATAAAGATATAGCAGTAGAATGGAGGCAAACCTTTTGCTAGAGCCTCCACCACGGCGACTGCTCTGTGGCATGCGCTGGTCGGCAGCCATGGCGTCCAGCCAGTTGGGCAACTCCTGCTTAGTTTCCACTATTAACTCCACCAGATCCCTGACAAGGTTTCTGTTCTTCTCGTTGAAGAACGATGTTGCCAAACCTGCAACAAAAAATCATGCACTTAGGCAGCCAGTTTACAACATCTATGGAGACATGTTTTAGACAGACACTGCTAAGCAGGAAAATCATCTTTAAATTTGTGACATAAAATATACTCTACAATGTGTTACACTTTATTTATCTCTGCGTTAGTTTACAATAAACTTATTACTTTTGAACTCATGTTATGTCTTATCACAACTTAAAAACAAGGATTAATACGAAAATTAATTCAAGGTAAACAAAGACGAGACAAGGAAAAGCTGACCGGTGGCAGAGGCTAGAAGGAACACCTTGCCTCCTTGATATTCAACCAGTTGAGCCGTGGCAGCAACCATGACTCCCAATGGCTGATGGCTTCTTTACTATCTAGCTCCTACAGAATCTGTTCAAAGAATCAAACAAACCTTGCACTCACCACCAGCAAAACTTTATTTCCTCTATCTTAGTGCAGTTTTGCCTAGATTTACTAAGTTTAACCTTTTGTTTCAGCAAGATCAACCCTATGTTATCAAGCTTTACTCTGAAGCCTGCATTTTGTTGCGCCAATTCATAGCAAGTTTCATACAATTCCAAATCATTCAAAAGGCATCCGACATTATATCTGTTGACATTCAGAGGGAAAATCAACTTTCAAATGCAGATATTTTTGTTGGCCATGCAACGCAGACATTTCTCGGAAACCATGAGATAAGCTCGCAAGAAAGATCAGATTTCTTCAGCAATGTCCGCAGTTCTACGAGATGGGAACACAGGAGTTGTACTATTTGTTGCCTCTGCAGGATGTGATGTTGAAAAATATAGGCATATTAGACTGGGGACTGGGAAAAGGTTGCGAGTTTGGCTGCAAGGTTTCTGAATGTGATTCCCAATGGAGAATTCGATAAGCTGAACGAAGAGTTTCTAGATTACACGATGTGGGAGCCACCATCATCACTGGGTCTTGCCAATTCAGATGCTCTTGATGCATATTGGCAGAAAGTGTCTTTCCATGAAAACAATGGAACGCCATGCTTTTCGACTCTTTGCAAGTTAGCAAAAGCTATGCTGATACTACCCCACAGCAATGCTGAAGTGGAAAAGAGCATTTAGCAACTTAAAAGCTAATAAAAACTCCACACAGGTCATCATTTGAATCTACAATGTTGAATGCACTTATGATGCACATTTCAGACAGGAAAAAAACACATAAATTCCAACTAGAAAGAAGTACAAATACGTGACCACGCCAAATTGTTTACGTTTTCACCAGCCTATCATCTTCTTGTTTTGCACTAGACAGTGAGTGACCTCATCTTGGCCTTCATACAATAAAACACATACACTACGAGGAGCAGAATCTAGTATTTCCAAAAACTCAGTTATAACAAGGTCTTTAACAGGAACTGTCAAAATATCACAAAAATTTACCAGTACTCACCTAAATTACCCATTCTGCCTGTGCGACCAATTCGATGCACATATTCTTCAACATCAGACGGCAAGTCGAAGTTAATTACGTGTGTCACATGAGGGATATCCAAGCCTCGTGCTGCGACCTACACAGGTACAAATATTACTGTAACATTATCAGTCAGTGGAAGAAACATTATATGATGGTGACAGACTTAGAAAATGTACAAAAAATTACTACCAGATAAACATTCTGGACTCAGTTTAATAAATTACAGTCTCAAAAAATAACAGAACAGGGTGCCTACAGAAGTAACAAATCAGTTTTCATGACTTCTTACAAACTTCCAATTTTTTTTAATGAACAAGGTGGCAACAGGGAGCAAAAACCGGGAATAGTCTGGGAAACATCCTCGCCCCAATCTCCTTTCCCAAAAAATGAGAAACAGTAGTTAAAATAAGGTAAAATGAGGCCTAAATGACTTAAGTTATGCTGACTAGCAGGCGTTAAGTGCATCTGTTGCATTTTACCCAGAAAAGTAAAAATCAAAAGTGCTATTAGTTGTTCACTTGTCTTGCGGGTATTCTCTGGTTTTCTGTAACACACCACTTGTTGCAATAGCATATATATATATATATATATATATATATATAGTAGAGCTCCGACTTAACGAACTCAGGAATTAACAAAAACAGTTATTTTTTTGAAATGATTTTTAGGAACCTTAAAAAAATAACAAATTATTTATGAAAGAATAAAGTAACTTTGATAAAATAGAAAATAAGTTGTAATGTGAAGCCCAGTACACTCGGGCATCTTTCTTGTACATGAAAGTAAGCATCAAAAGTGTACAAGAAAGGCAACACTAACTAGTGTTCTACCTAGTATCGTACCAAATTAATTCTTTAGTTCACACGACCTACTTTCTTGTACAATCTGGTGTACGCCATTAAAATTTGAATACAGATTTTAAGGCTGTATTTACAGTATTGGAGGTAATACGTGCAATATTTATCGTACCTGCAACAAAAATAGGCTTTAAAATGTACTCGATACAAGTTCGCTACAAGTCGAGGTGAACAAGAAAGTGTATTCACCTTTTTGTACATGAAAGATGCCAGTGTGTCCTGGGATTTACTCTACTAAAAATACTTTTACTGGGCGCAGTATATACTTATTTTTCTGTCAATGGTCTTAAACCATCAGGAATAAAATAACATACCAGACATGTGATTGTCATTTACAGTAGTTGGGTGTGAGTAGAGGCGGGGAACGAAAATTCCTGTTGTGCTCACAGTAATACAGATTATTATTACTGGCATTAGTATACACATGAAAGTGAGCTTATGGCTACGGGAAGGGGAGGGTTAGAGGTTGGATGTATCCTAGGTACTGTTTCGCTGAGCGGGGTGAGGATATTGATTGACATTTCCGGGAAACATGTTGCAAGTTATTTCCCACGCTGATGTTTGGGAAGGTATGCGGGGAAGGGGGGCGGGGGGCATCTGCCCCCCCCCCCCTCCTGAGACAAGCACGTAACTCTAGCTGACACTGTCTTGGTATCCACGAAGAGTAAGATGTTGCTTTATTATAAAAAAATCAGTGGTAGACAAACTGCGTAACATACATAGTGTTCACAGGCCGAACACTCTCCAAGGTGCGTTGTTACAATTTTCAATAGATTTTTTTTTTTTGTGATACAGTGGAACCTCGTTGCATCGTTCCCGTTTCTTTCGTTTTCCCGGATCCACCGATCATTTTTCACGGTCCCGAAAATTGCCTATTTAAACAATGTTAAATAAACCCACATGGATCGTTCATATATTCATAAATTTTCTGCATCGACCGTTCAGACATTTTCGCCAACAACAAGAAAAAAGTTAACTTACATTTTACGTTTTCATAACACGCTCATATACACTACTCGAAACAAACAGGTGTAAACAACGTATCATAACCGCACAAGGTAAACATTTACCGTTGTCAAAAAAACGAATGAACGTAATATTTTTGGTTTGGTTTGACTGTAAATTTCATCGTTACTGTTTAAAATATGTTTGGCAATCGTTCATCGTATTTTAAGAAACGTTTTACGTACTGTAGGTTGTGTGTGTAAACACAAACATTGCCGTATTTTCGTTTTGCAAGAACAACAAACATGTTGCCACCAACAGAAAAACTTAAATTTTTTTTTAGGAAATATTTTTTTTAAGTTGATAATTTTTAATAGATTTCGAACACACATTGTGTACAAATGCATTTTGTTCTATTGTAAATGTTTGCTTTTATTTTCGCATTTCAGTAAAGTGTGAATAAATTACAGTAACGTCAAGAATTTGGGGAATTTTCTTCCGCCATTTTGTGCACTTCCGAGTAAAGCAGAAGACAGCCGAGCGTAAGCGCAAGAGTCTGAAAGGTTACGTTTCGCCTTGTAAATACGTATTTTGTTGTTACGTTTTCCGTTTAGATAGGCCTAACAACAGTATTGTGAATTTTGTTAACAAGTAGAGTACACTACTTTTATTTTAAGGCCTGTGCAATGTATTTATAAATTATTCCTGTAACAATGTCGCGGCCTTCAAAATCTGTTCGCTCACTTGAATAATGCCTTGAAATAAAGGAGGTGGAGAAATGTCCCGGTGAAAAGCACGCTGACATCGCCAAATGTCAAGAATTGCCACCTTTGACGTTAAACTAGATCGTCAGTAATACAAATGAGCTACGACCATATTCAATACACACATATTTGAAGTGCAAATTTTCATGTGATGGACATATTGAAAATAATTTTTGAGGTTATGTTTTACGTCAAGTTTGGAGACGGGGGGGGGGGGGGGGGGTGTTGTGTGTTTCCCGCATGTTTCGTTTTCTCGCATGCATTGTTTTTTCTCATTGGTCCCTTGAAAAACGATGGATAGAGGTTTCACTGTATTTTGATATTTTTCAAAAATTTGCAAATAAAACTGAATAAATGTTTTTATGATGCTAAAATAATAAATACATACGGCGGAAGCCGTTATAGCGTGTAAGCCGCACTGCTAGATCAACAAACAGCTTACTGCTTGCTAGGAATGCTTTACACTCAAGCGTATTTTAGCAAATGTGAAAACATATTACTGTACCTATTTAATTAGCTGGTTTTATCGCGGGACGCAACAGATAATCACCCTGGACACCACTGTATTCTATCGGTAATAGAATTAATACATAGACCAAGCTGCTCTGTTGCACACTCTGGCAGAGGCATGACACTATCTGTGTATTAGTTCCCATGCTGTGTGGACTGGGTTCCTAGATGCTTGTGTAGACTCCCAACTCTTCTGTGTCCATAACTACGTGTAGCCAGTCACTGGACTGATTGATAATGGTTTCACTCTTCAGCATCTATAGCAGCACCCCACGTAATGCTGGGTTGCTCTTTTGTCAGAGATAATCCAGTACTGTTCTCTGAAAATGCCCTGTAGTGCCTACATTACTGGGTGGCAGTTCAACTGATGGTAATGTTGAATGATCAGTTCAGTCAATCTATGCTTTCTTGGTAATAACGCACGAAACTATGCACAACGCACCAGTTTAATGCTCTGTACTGCGAATAGAGATGAAATGGCTCTCGGTTGCTCTGGTTGCAGTCGCTCTTATTGCTCCACTGTCGAGCGAGCATAAAACAAAAACCTTATCAGCCCACACGCCACACACGGCGTTGGGATTGTTGTGTTTGCTTCGTAGGCAGTTTTTACTACGCAGCGCTTCCATAGCCACGTGGAGAGTGATCAATAATACAGCGGAAGTTGTCAAGGTCAAGCCGAGCTCCAGCTAGAGAAAAAAAGATGAGATAACGCTGGATTTTCGCGTATCGTACTGTATAGCTACGATAAGGACACGTGGAGGAGTGTGAGAGGGAAGTTCAGGCAGGACAGAGCATTGAGAAGTGAGGGGGAGCATTAGGAGATAAGGCAGCGTTAGTCATCACGTCTCACATATGTCGGTGTTGCGCGGGCGACCTACGCACTCGGCGCACGCTTCAACATGTGCTGCGTTATAGCCACACAAGAAACAAATGGGATATTCCCGAGATCGGAAAACAATTCTAAAGAAATGAAATCCACAAATATGTTAGCAAAAATATTTGTATATTCCAATCATCAAGCAAATTACACAATACAACTTTAGCACGGCACAATTATCAAGCGTAAAAAATTAAGCCCCTTAATTTGAATAACAGAGAGGCGGTCAAATAGAACCCGAAAAATGGTAACTCACTCGGCATGCCGCCGGCCACGCAAACCAGAATATAATTTAAAGTTAAAGAGGTATTAAACGTTACAAGAGAAAATACGCATGATGTACCGAAATGCCGGAAACCGAAGACTAACAAAACTAGAAAAAGCAACCTCTCACAGTAACAAATGCAGTTCGACGGCACGACGAGCGAGTCCCATATTGTCGAGAAGGTTTATCCGAAGCGTAGCACTGCCAGGAGAAGAGTGACTGCTCCGGCCGAGGTCGCGAACCTCGGAAGGAACGGATAGGCGGGGAAGGGGTGGCCAGAGGGAGGGGAACCCGAGCATCGCCGAGAGGGCCCGAAGATCGCCGAATGGAAGTCCGAAGCCAGACATAGACAGTTCATGATTTGCTCCATGCACACTTGCACCACACACAATAGACGTAAACAAAATCCATATGCCGATTTCCCAAGCTAGGCTAGCACCAGCACAAACTATATTCCAGCCGAAGTTTCTAGCATTTTTAACAGTTTTTTTTTTTGTTTCACAGCTGCATATTACTGATTTATGATAACTGCATTATGTTATTGTTTAATGTACGCATAATTATTTTTATTTGACATTTTACTGCGATCTATTTCACTTTGCTTAGCTTTGATAAATTTTAAAAATATTAATTTTTCCACGGTTCCTGGAAATTATGTAGTTAGATCGCCGATGTTAGATCCAATGTCATTAGATCGGGGTTTTACTGCATTCTTACTGTTAAATGAGCAATTTCTAATCAAATTAAATGTTACTTATTTGAAGAAAAATTAGTTCACAGTTACTGAAATTGATTATTTTAAATATGAATAAATTTACACTTTTAACAAATAAACTACAAATAGTTATAAACAAAAGTGTTCTTAACAAAACTCTCAGATACCATTGTTAGAATGACCATGAGGCCTAGATTATAAGTGACAACTAAATGCGAAACAAACATCCTGTAAATTGAAACACGCTACACTACTCACAGCAGTTGCGACCAGGATAGGTGTTTGCCCCGAACGGAAACGACGCAAAGCCTCCTCCCTCTCACGCTGGGTACGGTCACCATGGATTGACGTCACAGGGTAACCTTCATGGTGCAGGAACTCTTCTAAGGAGTCTGCTCCTTTCTTAGTCTCCACAAATACCAATGTCAGAGATTCTTCAGCTGCAAACCATGAAAGCATGTTCACAACTATTAAGTGTCCGATGAATTTTGTTATATTACTGTCTGTAATTACAGTCAATTTTACTACCAAGAATACTGTCCCTACCCTGAAATGTTACTGCGGAATTAAATCTATTACAGTCGAACCCCAATTCTACAGACACTCACGGTTCCCCAAAATTTGTCCGTACGATCGAGTTGTCCGTACGAATCGATAGGACCAAATTTCGGCGTGACAGCCCCCCCCCCCCTCTTTTTTCCCTCACGGCCCGTGCGTGAGAGAGAATCGGTAAGAAGTCTCTCGAGGATACGATCACGTTTTCAAGAGACTTATTCAAAGCAGGTGTTCTTACACATATCTTAGTACGCCGAAATATTCCGAGTAAATTAATACTCCATTTGTGCGTAAAAATAAACGAGTAAATAAAACGACGAAAAACAAGAACGCAACGTCGCCATTAACTTTACGTGCAGCGGGCAATATTTGCCGTGTTTACTTATGCCACTGGCAAATAAGACGTTTAAATGTGTTTCAGGTTGATAAAGAATAATAATTTTGATAGGATGCTGCAATATAAGCAAAATAATACCTGAAATGTACGTCAGTAACTTCTTAACGTAAACGATTATAAACAAGGCATGTTAGTTTCTCTGTACAGGGCAGAAGTTTTATTCACGTCTTTTTTATATATTAAGTTAACGTTTGTATACTGCGATAATATATTCTGACTTAAATTATACTTCATTTCTTCAAAAAAGATTACACAGTCAGTTAAAATGAACGAAAACACGTAGCGCAACGTCTCTGAACAGTACGATACAACATTCGTTTACATGTAAGAAAATAAAGTATTTTACCTTACTTCCTGTGATAAAACATAGATTAGTGAAATTATCCAATGCAATTATGTGCAAAATAATGTCCGTAAAACACGAACAAAGTAAAATTAACGGTAAATGACTATAAAAAATTAGGCCTAACTTCATAATAGTTGGTGATGCACTGATCACACTTTTTCGATTACGATTAACGATTAACCAATCAATAATTGTGATTATCGATTACGATTATCGATTATTAGCATTTTAACACATTTTGCTTAGAAATTTCATTTGAAAAAAAATTCACTCCCTTAATATTATTATTTAATTATAATTCTTTGGCTTAAATCACATTCTAAAAGCATTAATAATAATTGTAATTAGGTACCTACCCACAATAAATTCAAACATTTTTTTCACTTAGAGTAAACAAACCTACACTGAATACAAATTAACAAAGCAACATCAGATAATTTTAAACAGTCTACAAAAGGAAACTCAAAGTTTATGAAACAATATTTTTGGAAGAAAGAACAGTTTCTAGATTTTTATTTAAGAACAGCAGCATTGTAAAATGTTCTGGCAGTAGGTGATTCCTCCTGTCTATCAAGATGTTCCCAGCAGTGGAGAACAGCCTTTCCGATGCCACAGAGCCTGGTGGTATGCACAAATATCTCGCAGCTAATTCTTTACAATGTGGATGATCACTGTCCTTCCACAATTCTAAAGGATTTTTGTCTTTTGATGATCCAGATTCATCCCTATTAACTTCACTAGATTTACTTTATTTAAAGGAAAAAACTTCAGCAGAATGAGATTTTTTTGCATGGTTCCATGTGTTTGTGGTGTTGCCTGCATTTCTTAAGATCATTTTTCCACATACTAAACACTTCGCTTTCGATTCGCAGTTTACATCCACACAGAAAAGCTTCCAGATTTCACTTTTACTTTTCATTGATGCCATAATAAAAAAAAAGTAATAGTAAAACCTCACCAAGCACATACGTAACTCTCGTACTTAGTCGTCAATTCAAATCCCGTTATCAGTATTTGCCGTTACTTTACTTGTTTAAGTATAACAGACACAAAGATGATGAGTACGGTACAAGGTACGACGCACCACTTATGCTTCCGTTCTGTATCAGTTTTTTACGCGTATAAACTTGCGACTCTTGCACTCCCGAGAGTAAAAATGTGACGCGTCCCTCTCTGCGTCTACTGCGTGTTGCTATTTGGACTATTGCTGTTGTAGTCTACTGCAGTTGGTGTTGAGGTTATGTTATGAAGTTTGCGCGTGCTCCGGATAGCTCAGTTTGATTTAACTTAAGGGTTAACTAACCATCTTGACTTCACCAATAACCACTCATTTACTCAGTCAAAGGTTGATTTATTTTTTGTTTAACTTTGACAGATGTTTACAATAGGCGGTTATTTACAAATCACAAATAATAAATAAAAATAAAATAAACTAAACCCGTCAGCTGTCCGGCGTTACCATGTCTGAGCGCGAGTTCAATAAAAAACAAACAAGGTAATGATCACTTATTCCTGCC
>PNEQ01043352.1:0-46749 GCA_003012365.1 Medauroidea extradentata | reverse complement strand
ATTGGATTGCGACGACTGTTCAAGGGCGTCCAGCGAGTGGGACCGCAGCAAGTAGGAGGAAGAAGGTGATTCTAGGCCAGAAAGATTCTGCGGTATTATTTCTTTGGGTCCACCATTGCGAGTGACTAGTAACCTTTCCATATACAGAGAACTTATGTAGACTTTTTTTTTCTTTTCTTTTGTGTAAATAGTAGTTACTAGTTCTGTTTGACATTTATTGTAGTAAATCATTGTAGACATAGGTTATTTTTGTATGTACAGTTGTAAATAAACTAGGTAAGCTTTATTTTCTTTATTTTATCAAGACCTCCATCCCCAACGTACCTCAGCCCGCAACTTGTAACAATACGAATTGCCAGTTTAGGATGAGGGAAGGGGAAAGCCCTTACCCTGTTCGGGGCCTTCCATTATCCACCACCTATAATATGGACCCGCCGTGTTCCGGACTGGCTAAAACTGGCAGTTGTCATAGTTATGGGCAACTTAAAAAATACAAGAAAAAATTTGTTTTTCTAAATATACAGTTCAGATGACAGCATCATGGGCCACCCGTTCGCCTCTAATTATAAAGCTATTTATACTTAATGTTTTACAAATTGTCTTTAAATGACTATTTGTTTATCTTCGTTTTCATCTGTCATTGACGTCCACACTAATCGTCAAAAAGAAGTTCGATTTCCTCGTATAAATTTGGAGAGTTGAGGCAGTACGATAAACCATTACAGTTTCCACATACAGTAGAACATAAGATTTTCTACAGTTACAAAAGTACCACACGGAGTTTCACAGTTGCAGGTAACAAGAGACATAAGGTTATCAAGGGCAAAGGCTTTTGTACTGGGAACAGGTTTTAAAAATTTAGTTTTTCCGTAATTTTTCTTTATATACCGGTGGTCTGTAGGCGGAAGTTTATTGCCAATCCAGTATTGTACCTGGAGGTAAACTCGTAATAGATGTTGGTGAGCTGCTTCTGGGAGGGGGGGGGGGAGCAGTTTCAACGAATCAAAGTTAGAGCTTTTAAAACTGATTTCATTGCCATAGACGTAAAAATGTAGTAGTGAGCATATTACAGATTAAAATATTTTCTGAGTCTTACATTTCAAGTATGAATGCATCTCCTTTATCAAATAATTAATCGCAAGATGCATCTTTGTCCAAAAATAGCTCTGCTTGAAGTTTGGCAAGTGGTACCAATTTGATCACATCAATAGATTTTGTTTTTCCCAAACAAAAAAAAAAAAAAGGACGAGGTAGTGTCACAGTCTGTAACTGCATTGGCATATAAAAGGTGTTTTTCTGATATTCCTGTGCACACAGACTAGTTTTCGTATGTCATAATAAACAACGGAAGAATTTTTACCTCAGATTTTCCTTTCGAAAAACAGAGTTGTTTTCATGCACAAGTGCTACAAGCAGTACCTGAAGATCTTTGCCGGATCCTACAACTGCAACTCCATTGAATTTGTTGAAATGTTACACAATTCCTGTTTTGTCAATATCTAAGTCAGCAGCTCCCTCGGCTATGAGTGAACTTATTCCCTTATTCCTAAGTGCTTCTCGCAGTTTCATACTTAACTTTTTTTTGTTATTCGTATTCGATATAATAGCTTACTTTTTCGTGATACATTTCGTAATTGTCTCAAATTTTGTGTTACATGATGAGTTTTCAGCAAACTTTGACTGTTCTCTCTTAGTTGTTGGCTCTGGAGGTAACCGTAAGAAATCATAGTAATTATAATGAAATAGTTAAATGTTGAATGAATATTATCAGAAAAATTTACCTCGATCAGATGAAACCAGATTACATCACCATCGACTGAAACTGGTTTAAGTAATAAAACAATATCCAGATTTACTTGAGGTGCGACGCAGCTGATGGCCACTGCAACTTCTCTTCTAATACTGCATGACCAACCTGCAGTTCTGTCCCTAACCCATCTTCACGCTATCGCCGAGATAAGATGAGAAAGTGTAGCCTGCTGTTCCTGCCCTTTTCAACACGCTGACTTAGCGTGTTTAATAACGAGACGCGATAAGGTGCACACGTAGTCTGCGTACGACGTAACCAGTTCTTTCTGCCTAGGTTCAAACGCATACTCAAAGAGCCGCTTTACTCGTCATATTAAAATATCAGAACCCATACTTTCAATAATAATTCACCATTATCCGAGCAGTTTCAAAAAGAGGTTGCAGTGAGAGGGCTTGCCACCTTGCAAGGCGATTTAAGTTCGAAACCTAGTAGCGACCCCCATATTTCGCCCGCAAGAATCATGCCGAGACAATGGCACCGGCCAAAGAGTTTTCCCGGAAATCTCCCATCTCTTCTGCCTGTACAGTAATGCTGCTCTTTATTGAAATATCTTCGTAAGCAACCTATTTCGAGACCTAAAATGATATAAAGCTAAAATTTATTATTTTTAAAATACTGCTATGTAGTCATGAATAAACACACCAACATTTTAATAATGACCACACTGTTAGAGACATATTAAAATTTAATGTTTAAGATTTAAATGTTACACTTAGGCGATAAACAGTAACGATAACAATCTCATTACTAGAGGACTTAGTAGCGAAGCTGGGAAGACAAACGTAAGAGGTTGGAGCACACTCAAGCCGCCACACACGCGCTCACATTCCCGCCTCCCCAGACGTAACCAGTACATTCCTCGATTTAAGCAATATGTCATTTTAAAGCTGAAAGTATGTGCTACAAAATATACTTGAAGTGTTTTTGTTTATTTCAATTATTTAATATACTGCAGAACGAGAAGTATACATTTAGACTTTAAAAATGAATTTTTTTACGTTCAGGATTTTATAACTCCTAAATTATTAACTTTAGAGAAAAAATTGATGTAAACAAAATTGAAGAACGGATCTTTTACAACAAAATACGCTAGGAATTTACTGGTTTCTGCTATTATTTACGTACTTACAAGCGATTCTATGAAAGTTTACATTTTCAAATTTCAAAGGGGGAGGGGAAGCACAAAGGGGAGAAGCGGGGATTTTTGAGGAAACACGTTTCTCCTAAGGGTCAAACAGCTGACAAAAATTCTGCTTTCCTGGAATTAGTTGTGACAACGGGCTATTTTGGCCTCAATTTACTGGACTAGTGAGTGTGAGAGTTGGTCGCAGTAATACTTGATGTTACCGCGCCATGTCCGTTCAGATGAAACCACTGAGAAGCGATGGCATTGTAAAATAACTTCAAGGTATCCGCCTGCCCAGGCAGCCGAGCGGCGTGCACAACTTCGGCCGTTACAAGAGTATTCGAAATATGTTAAATGTACACGCGTGACATCTGCTTATATCATTAAAAATACGTTTCGCGTATGTGTACCCATTTCAGGTTCTGAAACTGTCTTGTGAACGATATTAAATCGCACCGAGTTGAGTAAACGAATAGTTCGGAATATACATGTAAGTCAATAGAGCGGCCATTATCTAAGGACTTTATGAAAAATAAAAAATAAATTTCATTTGAAAGACGTCAAGCATTATCAGTAAAATCTGACAGTCCTTTCTAGGCCATAGCCAGTTGTGCACCGACATCCCAGTTCGCCTCTTTAAACCATTATGCAACACATCCTGTGATCATTAATACTGAACCAACGCCTGTTTTAATATCCATTTAATTACGCTCTAGAAGTGTAAAGTGTTTGCGCGTGCGTACGTGCGCATGTGTTTTTTTTTTTCCTGGGTGCGAATTTACATTTCATGAATACACCCAGTGTTTATAAATAAAAATATTTCATATGTTGAGATGCGGTATTATGCGACAAAAATCATGTGTTCTAAAACCCACACTTTAAACACTATAATCACTTGTTCATCATCACATTAGGACCCGAGTTTCTACATGTTTGACGATAATTATATTTTAAAACATAAACGATAGTCAGTATCGTAAAATCACTCCGTAACTTTGTTATGACTGGTTTTAGCTACGTACTCTGATTTTGGGGAGACAGAATACAGAATGATAGCTAATTAGTTAGTAAACTAAATTTACTTTTAATTGATTAATTAGCTAAAATGCGTAAAAAATAAGTTACATAAAGGAAAACAATTTGCAACATCGTTGCGAAGCGATTTTACGATATCAGCTCTTATATGTGTTTTAAAAAAAGAATTCTCTCAAAAACCAAGAAAGTCGGACCCATGTCCTTAATACGAATTAAGTCGACAGTAATGCATTGTTGTGCCTAACGTCTTAAGGAATCACGTACTCTTTGAAACACTAGTTGATCGCGGATGGACTGATATGCATTCATTGATGACGCACTTCTGTAGTGCCTGTACATCATTGATGTAGCAAGGCGTGAGGTTTAGGAGACTATCTGTTGGGCTTTAATTCCCGTTTTCATGCACACTTTCTTCCTATCAATGTTTGATATACCTTTTAAAATACCTTTTCAAAAATATCTACTTGTGTGGCACCAAGGCATTATGTTTGCGCACACAAAGAAGAGAAGTTTCCTTTCATATTTGTGCTTATTTGTCAATTACGTCGAGGAGCCTGCTAGCACAGCAAGTTATTTCAACTCTTTTTATGACTGCCATAAACTTTTTTTACTGTTGGTAACTCGCTAGTGTTACTAAGAAACCGATAAATACAAAACGGAATCGTCTGATGACTCACTGACAAAGCATCGACGTGAACCATTCCGGTAGATACTCCTTTCGATAAAACAGACTTGATTATTATTTTATGTCGGTAATTTCTAGGATTCCTGATTTGTATTCCATCAGCGTAATGTAAATGCACCGTGACAAGGCAATACAGGTCAGAGAACAAGCGTGGATGAACCGTATTGAAATGCGAGAGTGAACTTTCCACAACTTTTCATGTTAACGCCATACGAGAATTACTTCAAAACGTGCTCCAGTGCGCGCGCGCGCGCGTGTGTGTGTCGTGTACACACAAGATGCATATCCGCACTTGCACAGAATGTCTTGCAAGTGTGATGGTTGTCTGGTTGCTTTTTTTTTTTTGTACGTTTCCATCAGGAGGACTTTCCGACGATATAGGAGAACAAATCTGGGACAAAGCTCTCTTGTGTTAATACCGAGAAAAATCTGCGCGTTTCAATGAAGAGATGTCCTGAAAAGTAATGTTATGCCTCGTAAAATGACGCTTCCTTCGCCGCGGTACGTTTTCAATTTTAATCTCTTACGTAACTGGTGAAAATGTTTTATTATTGCTTTTATTCTTACCATATAACCGAAACGTTTGATTGAAATAAATTACGTTGAAATGTTAGGGAAGAGTTTGATGATATAGTCGATGATGTGGTTGTCCTAACAGAATAAGATAGCAATGGGAAAATAACTTTTCTGATTTTGTTTAACAGTTATTTAAGGAACAACGTAGCAGTACCAAATCATTCTAGGTAGGTGGTTACTCTTTCAAAGGGGTATTTTGGTACATCCAAGATGGCCACTGAAACAATAATCAATACGTCTGCTCTAAAACCGGGCTTTTATAGCTACTCTGTTGCATTGCCATTTATTACTGTCGTTTTGAATCTGGGAATTCGTAGCGATGTTTTTTTATTTTTATTTTTTTTATTTTTAGTACATTGTGTGCTTCTTGGCCTGTTTCATACTCAAAAGAATTTTTACGTGTTAGATGTGTAATAATGAAGCTGAATTATTGTTACGATATCCAATAGTAGGTTACAGTTTTAATATGCCGTTGTAGGAAAATATTTATGCCATTTTATTATTAAATACAATGTATTTGTCAAAATTGTTTTATAAAAATGCATGTTCTCTTTAGTAATACTGTCTCTGGATTTTCGCACGTGGGAATCGTGCCGGACGATGCCGCTGGTCGGCGGGTTTTCTCGGGGATCTCCCGTTTCCCCCGCCCATTTATTCCGGCGCTACTACATACATCATATCACCCCCCACCAGCGCTGAAGACCTCGATGTTAAGCGCTGACCAAAATCTCTTCACTCACTCACTTTAGTATTACTACGCCATATATAAACTAACTGATGTTTGGTTGGAGGGTGAACAACTCGGGGTGTTTGTCTGAGCTAGCCTACAACTTTAGTATAAAGTGAGCACTTTTGAAGTCATAGTTACTTCTTCCTTTCACAAAATTTATTGTTTCCTGCAATTGCATGATATAAGCAAAGCAGTCTAAGTAACAATCAAAGTGTATAAATCTATACACTTCAGATGTTGTACTCAAAATTTGTTGCAACGTACAAGGGCAAAATAAATGATAAGTTTCAATTGTTATTCTTGACAAAGGGGTTGTCAAAAGTGTTCACTTTTGTGAAAAATGTAATGTGATATTGGCGATTCGGGATGAAGTGAGCACTCAAAAAAGGCCTGCTAAAGTTTAATGTTCAGCCAATTTGTATCTTTCCGCGGGTAATGGCTAACGACGGGAAATGCCTAACCTCTCTGGATACATCACTTGATAATTGCGCGTGTAACATAAACTGTGCAGTCAGTAGGAAACTGTATAACTTAGTTTGATTAAAAAAAGTTAATTATGTGTAACACAATTACGTAGTTTTCGGTTGATTTTGTTTTAGTATTTTTTTATTTATATAAAAAGATTCGCGGAACTATATTGCGTAATTTCAGTGCCAACCATACAAGTAGTAAGACGGCAACTATACTTTAATGTTGAACTATACGCAGTAACGGCCAGTGATATTTTTCGACGGTTATATTTTTAGTGCTCGCTTTATCCCGAACGGCCTATAGTTAGTAGGGTCTTTGAAGTATGGGAGTAAATTAATACTCTGTGTGAAGTATAATGGTAGTGTATTTTGTAGGTAATAATGTGTAGGACACAGTTAGGTGTAGACTGGAACTGCTACTGACACCTGGTGACACAATTTATCACACCGCACATACACCAATAGACAAATAAAAATATAAGTCTGGTTTTAAATTAAGTGTAGGCCTAATTAGTAATTAAAAAATTTTTGTAGATCGAGAGGAAACTGACTGAAATCCAAAACCAAAACATAGCATATGAAATTAACAGTGTTCAACAGTTCTTAAAATTTGCTTTTTAAGTCTGTAGTGTTCAAAATTTAAATAACATATCTCAACATAATTATTAAATCAGGAAATATTTAAAACTGTTCTCAGGGTTGAATTGAATATTAATAAGTGACTTAAAATGTTTTACTCGACTGCGCGAAACACATAGACTCAAAACCCCAATACTTCTGGGTACAGGCTTACACAACCCTTAATTAAACTAAGTAATCAGGAAAATCTCTGATTTTGAAAGTTCAAAATATTCAACTTCTTTATCCAGTAACACGTGTCCAAGACGAAATAAATTGGCGCGAAAGTACTTAAATTTGAGTGGCACAACCTCGTTTTATAAGGCACTTATCTGGCTAAAATGGTGTAAATCGACGTCCTCTTCTTGCTTCAGGTTCACCACAATAATACCTTTAGGCCCTACAGCTCGGCCCTCTTACATGACCGGCTGACCTGTCTGTAATACTTCATTTTGGTGGCAGTGAAAACTATCCTAGACTTAGGATGTGGCCATAAAAATTTGATTGAAAAAGGACGTAAATTATTACGCGTCCATTCTTTGAGAACGCCACCAAAAGTCTCCTTGTTGTCAAAACTTCATGCAAGGACTACAAAAGTCCTACTCTCCAATCCACAATTATAAAGCAGAAATGCGTTAAATAACATAAGAAAACAAAATTATTGTGAAAACAGTCCACAAATAAATATTAAATATTAAGCAGCATGTTAAAAATATTTCATAAAGCATACTTATTATTTTGAATAAAACCATTTGATTGAGTTTTATGACTTGTATTCGGCATAGAATAATCATACTGTCACATTTAATATATTACGTCGGGGCTTTAAAAATTACGTTTATAGTGGTTAAAGTGTGTTTCTGTGACTTTTAAAAGAAATTTAAATTACCGTAAATACAGCGCACATAAGTACTTCACAAGTCACATTTTATCGCGAACCACCTATAATCAAATATTGTTGTACCTACCTTACCGCATTTTCTTACCTGATCAGTATTGTGAACGCATAATTCTGGCCTCAGGTATACTAGGCTATTAATGTAACTATCTAGGACTGCGTTTGTGTGTGTGATATAAAATCAATTGAGCGCTAAGGGCGCCGCTGACAGGCGTAGGTAACGCAGTATTAAATCTACGCGCAAGTCATCCAGCTAGCGTGCAGTCCTTTATTAATCATTTTCTTATAGGGCTTTAAACGGTGACAATATAATTCTATTCATGGTAAATATGGTTAGCCCAACGCATGTGTCAGATTTTTACTCCTATCAAGGTAGTCTAAATATGCCGTTTTTAGCCATTTTGAGAGGCCTGAAAACTGTGTTTATGAGACCTCATGTTGAATTGTTAAACTTATAGGGACATGTTTTAAAGTGTGACCTCGTAGATATACAAATGAAATACTTTTGATGGTTTCTTTAAAAAATATATATCAGTAGCTACTTGCTGCATATAGAGTTGTAGTGACGCTTAATAAAAAAATGGGAGGGGGGGGAGAGAGACAAGACCGGATTTACCACTAGGCCCGGGCCTACGGCGTAACTTGCATAGGGGCGTACTTTTAGTGAGGAGGAACTGTATAGTTAATGTTATTATTTTAATTATCATCATCGTGCATCATCGTAAACGGGGTTGACTTTGAGCACATGAGGTTATTTAGGGACACACTTATACTAGTTTTACCTTCCATAGTCTTAAATTGTGAGTAAATATTAATAAAATGTAATTGGGATATTTTTTTACGTGATTTATTGCACGTAAATTTCTTTATTCAGGACTGCCATATATTCTGATATAATTTTTTGTTATGTCCCAAGTCACCCCCGCTGTTATTAAAAGTATTTTTTTCAAATGCAAGTTCATTAGAGTAATCTAAATAATTATTGTGTCATTAATATCATTGTTATTATAAACAGCATGAGGTCAGAGCCAGGATATTTTAAATATTGTGGTGTTGAATATGGGGAAAGACACGAGTTGGTAAGGAAGGATGTAAGAGAGAGGCTCAGGGGGCGCTTAGACTCGGGGCGTAGGGTCCTGCCCAGGGAAGATGGTTGAAATGTACGATGAAAGGTTATTCGACTACCCTTCACCCGTAGCTACAGCATGTAATCGGGGCCACGAGCCGATTACGTCGCTAAATTTGGCACCCTCGGTCGATCCGTCGGTGCTAACTTTACTGCCCCTAATCGATTCTTCCTCGCCCTAGCTTTGACAGTGATTTTAGCTGGGTAGATGGCTCCGAAAATATCACGTTTATTCTGCTCTCCCGTATTGACCGGGCAGTGTGATATCGGATGTTAAATGGATCACAGCGTTCGTCTGCCCTTTGAGTGCCACACGTCTGTGTCAGACTTAGCGGGCGAGTTCATGTCACATTGGTAGAGACCGGAAAAATTCGCGGATTCACTGACTTGTACGCTAGCCTTCAAGAATATATGTTGTAAAGGTATTTTTTTATTTCTAATTGCACAAGATCTATAACAACATACAAAATGATGGAAATTATAAGATTATAAAATTATGTTAGGCATATTTTAACACTAAATAAAATATAAACAAACGAATGTTTAATTGAATTTGTGATACTAGGGCTTGTAAATACATTTACAAAAAAATAACAATCTGGGATGTAACCATCACAATGAGCACTCAAGCAAACAGCAGCTGTTCACCGACACAGTGATGTGGGCCTACATGGAATTAAAGTAGTATTACTGGCTCAGCGACTTACACGAGAGGTCAAATAAGTCAAGGACCAATTGTGAAAGTGACACGAACGTTACATTATGACCTGAAGTACTTATATTACTGATTAGTAGAGGCAGCGGTGGCCGAATGGTTAGAATATTCGTCTCCCACCAAGGCGATTCTGTGGGGTCGGTCTCCAGATTTTCGCTTGTGGGAATCGTGCCGGACTATGCCATTGGTCGGCAGGTTTTCTCGTGGATCTCCCGTTTCTCCCGCCTCTTAACTCCGACGCAGCTCTATACCTTTGAATATATATACCAGTGTGTGTGTGTGTGTGTGTGTGTGTATATATATATATATGTAATATAATATATATATATATATATATAATATAATATATATATATACACACACACACACACTCCTTGTAACCCCTCACCCAGCGCTGAAGACCTCGATGTTAAGCGCTGACCAAAATATCTCGCTCACTCATTACTGATTAGCCGAATTCTCCCCCCCTCCTCTCTCTCTCTCTCTCTCTCTCTCTCTAATTGTGGGGCTTTAGGCTACTTGACAAACATAGATTAATTTTGACAAAAAAGCAATGGAAAAAACGTAGACACTTTTAGGCCGGTATTCCTAAACGTTTTTGTAAGGGTTTAGGTGCAGATCATGTATCGCTATTCCCGAACGCTAAATCAATGATTTATCCTTGGCTTAAACTAACTACGCATTCGCAGTACGCTTAGCCTACAGGCGGCTACAAACGCTACAGCGTATTTTACCGCTTGCTTGCCGGATATCGTTTTTATTATTTGTTTTGCGCTCCGTAAAACCTATTACTAGTCTGAAATTCAAACGGAACAAGTCAATTCAAGATAATACAATAAAGATTTTAGAATAGTAATACACATAAATATTTTACAATTGTAACACGAAATTGAATGAATACTTAATATCTACTATAATATCCCAATACAAAACTGGTACCGATATCTGGTAACATAAACAAGCGTTCCTACAAATGCAGTATGAATGAAGTTTAGCCACAAGCACAGCATGTAACCTTGTTTTTAGAATAATTAAGTTACGTGGAATTTTTACAAAATTATCAACCAAATTGGACAAAAGTGCAGAAACGAAAACATATAATTTGAATTGTATATTATATTATTATAATATATAATATAATTAAAATGTGTGCACATCTGTAGTTCTGCTCCAAGACGAGTGAGTGGATGTTTTACTTGTCTTTAGGGTTCTACTGGCGAATCACAGAGATATGGTGTCAATAATCTTATTCTGATTGGTGCAGTTAAATGAGAGACGTGTCTAAACAAATACGATTGCTATGAAGCTGCCGAAATTCACGCAAGGCAGTGAAACAATTAAGTACAAAAACCTTTTCGCGACAAATTCGCAGCTCTGTTAATAACGTTTCTAATAAACAGCGTGCTAGTTTCTAAAATATGTTTGTATTTCGGCACTTCTCCATAAATGTTGATCCCCATATATTTTCATAAATATCAGGGGTGCCCATCCCCCCCCCCCAGAAAGCATTAACCACCCCCCTCCTTCCTTAACGAATGTTGTAAAGTTCCCATGCAAAGTTATTTTGCCGACACCCAGAGTTAAAAACGAGGGTCCGGGGGTCCTCTCCCGGGAAAATTTTGATTTTTAGGTGCAAAATGGTGGTTTTAAGCTTTTTTTGAATCAAAATAAAACT
The DNA here is from genome assembly GCA_003012365.1 of Medauroidea extradentata. Lineage (NCBI taxonomy): Eukaryota > Metazoa > Arthropoda > Insecta > Phasmatodea > Phasmatidae > Medauroidea > Medauroidea extradentata. Next base: position 35,285 of record PNEQ01043352.1, on the reverse strand, counting down.
ATACATAAGGTAGAAATCGTAATATTTTTTTATATAATTTATTTCGGTGAACAATTTTCACAGTGTTATCTCTATCAAAGCCCAGCTTTGCACCCTTTCGTGTTTTGGCACCATTAATTATTGGGAATCCCGGGGTCGCCGACTGCCAGTTTATGGCCAGTAAGGTAAGCACTACTCGCCTAGCCACGATTTTTGGTTATCCAACCCTCTCGTCCTCCGCTTAACACAGAAAATTGGGTGTCTACTGTGTATTAGTATTAAGTATACCATAGAAATAAGAAAATATAAAAAAATGTTGCACTATTAAAATTTACAATTTTCTGATTTCAGTTACACCGCACAGCATTTAATTTACTTAAAAATGGCGAGTTTTCAATGTTAGTCATTGCTATATGACATGTAAAAGAGATGCGTGATAGTCATATAATTTTTCTTTGAACAGCCACCTCCACATTTCCGGCACTAGCGCGCCAAACGTCCAACCTACAGATAAATGCATCGTAACTCACGCTATTGTAAAGCTTTTATTATTCATGCCCTCGCCCGCCAGTACGGGACAGCAAATAATACGATAAACTGTTTTTTTCATACTTCTTACACCTTAATAGATTAAACGTTATTGTTTTCCTAACTCAACAAGTACCAGCTTAGTCAAATTAAATACCAATAAGGATTTCCAGTCCAGGAGTTCGGGTTTGATCCCTGGCGAAGTCGTCACATTTTCAATCTTTTTTTTACCTGTTCCGAACGATCAATTTACAGAACAGCTGCATGGTACATATCTTTACTATGTCTACAAAAGTTGGACCGAAAATAAAAGACGAATAAAACGTTACTGTAAGAATGTAAAAAATTAATTGTTATTAGTTAACAAGCTTACATTACTTATTGATTTGTATAAATGGATGGTTGTGAATTGTATCGTAATGAAAACTAATATAAAACAAAAGTTTCATTACAGATTTGTTAGCGTATTTATATAAAATATTTATGATTCTATTTGCTAGGGAAAAAAAAGGGGGGGGGGGGTTTGCGGCTCCCAAAAAATTTCAATTATTTATTTTTGTACGAGATTTTGTTTGTTTTGTAGACATAATTTGTGACTATTTGTTACAGTAATGAAAATGTTCTAGCTTTCATAGTTTATGTATAATGGCATGCCAAAACCAAAATTTCCATAAAACGGTTTAATACAGGAAACGAAAACCAACTGACACAAATAAATTAAAAAATTCATACTGAAGAACAGTGTCGCTGGCTACGTCTAGACTTAAATAAAAGTGGAAATTATTTTGTTTCTTGAAGTCAATTGGTTTTCGTTTCTTGTTTAAAACAGTTTTATGCAATTTTGACCTTTACTTGCCATTATTCAAGAACTATGAAAGCTAGAGAATTGCCATTACTGTGGAAAATAATCACAATATATGTCTTCAAAACAAACAGTATCTCGTGTAAATATAAACATTATTAAAATAACTAACATTTTGCGTAAACCACCCCACCCCCACCCCCTTTTAAAAATAATTGCACTCAAAATTTCAATGAAAAACGTCTCCTGAACTTAAAGCGATGTAGCAACAATGTGCGCCATAAGCCCTGTAATGCAATCTGTGAGTGAGACGAATTACGGAATGCAATTTTTTTTCGTAATCCTCTTTATTTATATAGGAATTTATGTGATGAGACTATAATTTTATGACGAAACCGGCTGTATGAAACATCAACGAATTTCGGTCGAGTGGTTTCGTGTTATCATAGGCTGCTCCTGTGTAAAAATCTCTGTTAAAGATATAAACCTGCAACCAGCGGCAATCGTCCAGCACGATTCCCACGTGTGAAAATCTTGGGGACCAAACCCGGATTGTCTTCGGTGTACCCGCTATACCAACCCAGTCCCCGGAAAATAATCTGAGAAAATTTTATCGTAATTTATACAATGGAGTACTGATAGATGATCATGTTAATTCATTCACTTCTCCGATTTTCTTTCCGATGTATTTCCTTCATTTGAACACTGTCTTCTCGATCTATGGCTTCCAGCTATCACCTTCGCAAATCTTAAACTGAATTAATTTGTATTTGACAGCCAAACTGTTATAGTTTTGTAGGCATGCTTTTTCCTGCAATGTTCCGACCACTTTGGACTGTCTTGCTATTTCATAGCACAATAGTTCTAAACACCTGTATTTAAATTTTTTTGTTGTTTTTGCATGGTTAAGGTCGCAAAAAAAAATTGGCAGTGATAACTCTCCTTGAAATACTGAAACACTATCGGTAAACATGCATCCCCACAAGATATTGACAACTCAAAACAATCGGCATTCATGCTTACATGAACTATACTTGACTGGCAGAAATCTCTCCAGACATGCGTGAGGACTTGGGACAGTGCTGGCCATTTCTATTAAAATAAGGGGTTGTCAATAACTCGACCACATTCCTTGCAGAGAGAGAGAGAGAGAGCGAGAGAGAGAAAGAGCTTGCGTCACGTGGGCAAGCGCGTCGGAGCGCAATTTTAAGTTGAGGGGGGGGGAGGGAGAGAGCAGACTCAGAAAAGTTTGAATTTTAAGGTACAAAATGGTGCAATTTAGATGTTTCCGAACAGAAATATTGGTCATAAAGCAGCCATATTCACAACAAAAATTCTTCCAGAAAAAGTTACAAATGTAATACATATACCCCAAACCTGGGGGGGGGGACACATACTTTGTCCCCTACACAAATGAGTGGGAGGGGCAGCTGCCCCTGCTGTCTCCGCAGCTCAGGCGCCACGTGATTACTTAGTGCTTATCCTTTCTCCCTAAAACCAACATGACTCCCTCCCTCCATCAACTTTACACAACACCCTCCCTTCCTCAACAACAGGCAACAGCCCCATTTTCCCCTTCCCGGCTCGGTTCAAAAGAGGAATAACAAAAACTTCCAACAACTTGTTTTCGTTTGTCTCCCATCCCAATCAGCCATTGCTATTTTCCCTACATAGAAGAATCTCTTTGAACTTATGAATTTTAAATAATTTTTCCAGTTTTCTCTCTCTTCACCTGAAATTTCTGTGACGCTACCGGCGTCGTAAACCCCCTCTGTGGGAACCCCTGTAAATATCCTTTCTCCCATTCAGTATGTAAAAGTATACAATATATCTTGGGAGAGTGAAAAATCGCGAAAATGTTTCGTACCAGAATAGTTTCCAAAACACTATCGCGCCTTGTATCTGACATGGTTAAAACTAGACTGATAAAACACGTGTGGTATTATTGGGCTATAATTCTCATTGGCCCGTAAAATGAGAGCACAGGAATACGGGGGAAGGGTAGGGGGCGAGATGTACACACCATTGGAATATAGCAGCTAGTTAACTTTTCCCGCGATGAATCAACTATTTCCAAATATCTATGTTAAACGGTTAAATGTTGCTTTTATGAAACACATTTGATTATACACTTTACGCCTGTCTGTCTAAAGGTCTGTTGCAATGGAATAGCCATATACAAACCAGTAACAATACCTAATAACTGATGTTAGAACAATTCTACAATTGTGCATAAAAATAGCAATGACCTTAATGTGAGATGGCGAAATCTTTAACTTTCTATGAAAGAAACTATGTGTAGCAAACTGTACTCCCACAAGCTAGTCAAATTCATGCAAAAAGTGTAAACATTCGGTCACGAAGATTTGTTTTTAGTTTGATTAACATTATGTTCATTTTGTTTTATTTTATTTAGAGTCTTTAAAACATGTGGACTGCAATACAAAAATAGGATTTTAGCAAATATTTTGATTCATTGCTAAAATAAGAATTATTTGTCGCCAATTACATATTTTCCCCATATTCGAAACGGAGTCTGATGAGTAATGAACCAAAACATCCGGTTCTGTAATTGTTATTGTAGTAAGGACTTATATACTCCGTTCACTCTTACCTGAGTTTTGAAGTAAACAAATAATATATCATTGCACCTCGTCAACTTCTATTTGGCTCAATCCGTGCATCGCGCCGACGTACTATTTCCAACCGACAAAATCGTGTACAGTCAACAGCCAGTATCATATAAAACAAAAATGCACTAAGTTACTAATAAAAACAATATTCAGTTGCAGTTATCAAGCCATGACTAACGATCGTATTAAAAAAGTTCTGGTACGGACGTAACGAAAATGTGGTACCTACTCTATGCAGGAAAAATAAACGAGTGATAAAACTTATTTGTTAAGTTTCCTTGGATTATTTTGTACTTCTCTTTAAAAAAAAAAATAATATTTGATTGATCACCAAACAATGTGTCGATAATTCTCACCACGTGTTCTTTGATTATAAAAAAATATTAGATTTTTACTCGTGTCATATAAACATTACAGAAAATTTGTTAGTAATTTAGGCATATTCGCATATTTGAAATATTATGTAATACAATTTCACTGTTCACATCCAACGTCACATAACATAATTCGCAAGTCCATTAACGCGAGAAGTACGGAACGAAATAGAACAAGGAATTTTAGAGTGGACGAACCGAAACGGAAAATAGAGGTACGTAAAAACCATTGTCAGTATAGCTAAAAAATTGACGTGTTGTCAAAAAATTCGTTGGAAAATAAATTAGAATAGTTAGTGATACTTGCTTTAGTCAGACTTTTTTTACAGTAGTAATTATAATTTAACTAAACTTTTCGTATTTTCACAAACAATTATGTGAGTATCGTGCATCCCTAAACATTGACACGTGTACCTAGAAACTCGTACGTTTAACAGTGCGTCAGTTCTTAAATAACTTGTTTATTAATAAAACCTTCTAATTAGGTGATTGACTGGTAAATTTATTTGTCCACGACATATATAACACAGACCTATTTCTTGTGCAAGATCTCGGTGCACGGCGGTCGGCAGTCAATGAACATGTTTGTTCGTAATATGCTTTGTTTATTCTATAACTCGGAGAAAAGTAGAGGTTACGGCTGCGACAGTGGATGTGGGTATGGTGTTGGTTATTTCAGTTGTAGCGCGGCCTTTAGGATAATCCTGCTGCAGGTTAAAAACATTTCTTATGGACGAGTTTTGTATAGGTGATTCGAGATAAAGTGAGCACTCAAAAAAGCCCTGATTAATTTCTATTTTCCGCCAGTTTATATCTTTCCGCCGCATGTAAACATAAACATTGTCACGTGCTTTTATTTACATAGTCTTGTACAATGTTTACATCTACATTACGCTGACCTGAAAATGTTATCAACAATATCTTCTCATTAATTACACGGGTGTTGAATAATGTGTATAACCAATAGTAATCTTAGTTATAAATACCTACGAGTTAACGTCTTTGAATAGGCCTACTGGTTTCTGTGCATCGACTCTTAATTTGTACGACCCGCACTATTGCCGTAAATATGTACACATTAAAATCGAATTTTTAATGCAAACCACTAAAAAAGCACACGACATAATGACACACCCAATTTAAGAATTCAAATTCCGTTCAGTTACACTGCCATGGACAATGACGATGCACTCAACAAAAACAACGTATTTTCTTAGTGTGTGAAACAGAAAAAAAATTTGCTGTTTCTATATCAAGATACTCATGTTGGCGATTGTAACACATAACAACTTTACCAATGAGGAAACTATTATTTCTAATACCTTTGAATGTTTTTTTTATCAGAAACCCATATTTATCGCACAGCGGAAAACACAATAACGCTTCCAAGCTAAGCGACGAACGCCGAAAACCAAACTTTAATGCTACCTGTCGGTGGAATTTTGAACTACGTCAGTGTGCGCGGAGTACTAGACGCAATTCACTAATGACTGTTGGAGTCGAACGGGCCAAATGCATCACTTTCTGCTGTCGCTAATTAAGTAAAAATTATACAGCTAGTAGGTGTGTCAATATTATCATAAATAAATATTTTAAAGTATATTAAATACGAAGAGGTCGATTCCATTTGATGTTCTTTAGTAATGTTGCATTTAAATGTAATATACACGGAACTACATGCGATACTTCGCTGCCAACTGTACAAGAAATAATATAACCGTTGCCAATGTTGAGTTATACATATCAATGGCTAGTGATTTTTTTTCAAAGGTTAAATCTTTAATGCTCACTTTATTCGGAATTACCTATAAGGGAAAATTTGCGCCACTATTTACGCTGGAGTCACGAAAGGGGCTACTAAAATGAGAGAAGGTTGAAATTAATTTTATCTAGGATGGATAAAAATTGAATTCTCACTTGATTAGAATTTCTCCTACGAAAAAAAAAGTTATTTCAGATTCCAAAAACACTTCAATGAACTGTGAAGCTCCCTAAACCGGAAATGACACCTTATTTAGTTCCCTTGCCGATACCAGTACAACTAGTGGCAGGAATTTTCTCTTGCTAAACTAACCTGTAGTAGAATTACCTTCATTCTGGCTTAGAAACATTGAGATTACGTTCATATGGGAAGATGACGATACATTTTTTTTGTCCTGCCGTCATCTCCCCGTTCTATGTTGATTTCATAAATGTGTTTTTTTGTCAACACCGATCTGTTGAAGCAAGCTATTTTTAGTGTTCTCATTACTGTCGAGGAATTAAAAATATACGGGGTCTATTTGATTAAATTTTTTGAATTTTAAATGGCAACATCTGTGGACTAATTGAAATGAGATATTCTAGTATCAAATTGTTTCGAAAGGTTGTTTAATAACTCTGTAAAGTAATACTGAAGTTACTTGAAACCACTTTAGTAGTTCGCAGCTTTACATATCTGCTTGCACAAAATGTTGCATATTACGAATAGGAAAGAACTTAATATGCTGTACCAACACACCTTTGTGGTATGCAACGTCTTGCGCAATAAGGTACGCGTAGCTGCTGCTCGCGGGCGTTGTTTTTGCACAATTTCTACTGAAATTTAAAGTTAACTAAATTACTTCTCCGAATGTTTTGCTGTCGAGATTTCCTGTTACTACTTGTCGGGGGATGCAGTGGTTTGAATTTCATGTTTTTCAGAAACATTTTGTATACACCTGTTCCAATTATTCCCGTTTCAATCAACTTCTGATAGAATTTATAAGGCACGTAATCGTAGATTTTTTTCAAACCTTTGTAATCGTGGTATGGTCTTCCAAATCGTCCTTGCGCCTGTCTCCCTCCCTCATTTATGGTGATTCATAATAGCCTTTTATCACTAAAGAGTAGTTTAAGAATATACGTTCTGATACAGTATACTAGAGTAGGAGTCGGCGGTGACGTCAGGACTCCTACTGCCATCTTGGATTTGAATTAAATGTGACGTGATCTCTTTGACCCCTGACAAAGTGTGTCATTGACTCATTGTATATAATTTACTTACTTTCCATCCCTGAATTTTCTTCGAAATGTTCTGATTTTCCCTTAAATTACCACAGAATTTTCCAGTTAGTTTATAAATGTTTGTTCTCTCATTATGCTCAAATACTCCACATAATTATTTGTTTCTTTAAAAACCGCAAAAATATTGCTCGCCTGGCCTCTTAAGAGTCGTGAGTACCTGGCGCATTGGCGATGTTGTAGCATGTCCCACGAATTCATTTTACGCGAAACCGCGTAAATGAATCCCTTTGCTGTTATCTACGAACAGAAAACATACTTAAACCTAAACTTCTCACTTTTTAAAAAATCAGCACGCGTGTTAGAAACATGATTTTGGTGCCCTTGAAATTGATTAGAAACGGATTTTTTTCTGCTCTAATTCCGAATGTGTCATCTGAATTCGTAAAGTGCAAAACGAGAAGCATGTGTTGGCCTTTACTTCATACTATCCAAGAATGAAATCTTATGGTCACAGCTGAGTCCCATAGGGAAAAAGACCTTGTACGCCAGCTCGTTGCGAATAGGCGATATGCTTCCAGTCGAGCGTGGTACAGTACTCTGGCTTTTATTGCACCGCTGTTTGCACGCGCCAAACGTGGAAATTTGATATCGGTACACAATACTCTAATGCCAGCCCCTGCCTCCTAAACGTGCTTTGTTTACGCATATTCCAGGAGCTTCAAAATGTCTCGGTTAGAAAACTGGCTGGTTTTTTTATTCTCTTGACTCATTTTTCAGTAGCGTTGAATTGCGAGGTCGTTTGTAATCTTGGAATAATAATAATATTTAAATATTTGGCCTTTACTTAATTTTGTGTGCGTCTGTATGTATGTGTGTAGGCCTACATATATTTTTTTCGCCCACAGTTTTACTTGATTCGTCATACATTTCTATTGCTCGAGCCCATCAACTGTACTGCGCCATCTCAATTTTGACTAATTGACTTCGCTGGATAATAACAACGTGAAAAATTGGTTTAATAAGAGTGTTTCAGTAAAAATAATATACTTCATTAAATGTTTCTCACCGGTGCTTCACTCCTGTGTTAGATCGTTAGTGAGTGCACTGATTAAATAATGGCGAGGCCATTTCTATAAACCACTAATACGTGGCAGCTCATTCATGACCGATAAAGTTTCGCATACGAATCATTCCCCTCCCTTTCTCCTCGTGAGTAACCCTCTTACCTCCCCCTTACGTTTGTGACAATTTACTGGCTCATATTCTAGTTCAGGAAAGATACGAAGAAAACATGAACAAATTGCAAGAAAAGGTTTTCTTACATCAAAATTCGCAGAAATATTTGTAGAATAACATATCTAAAATCCACCGAAATCCACATTCTGGTTTTTAATTCTTTTCCGGAATTTGTCCCGAAAAAATGCGGGAAAAATCAGTAAGTCGAAAACGGTGCATCTCACGAGAAAACTTGTCGAGACGAAAATTATAGAGCACAAGATTTACCATAACATATCCAAAATTCACGAAAATCCGCTTATAACTTCTTCTTTTTCCGGAATTCATCCCCGGAAAAATAATAAATAATGAAATAAATAGAAAACGGCTCACTTTACAGCTAAATATTTCAGAGCAAGAGGTAAAGTGCTTAGCTTTTCCCGTAATATGTTCTAATTTCATACTAATTCGCATAAAATCAGCATTTTTTTTTTTTTTTTTTTTTTTTTTTTCAGAATTTGTCTCGAAAAGGCCACAGTACAATAAAACCGAAACCACACATCGTATGTCAAAACTATGGAGAGAAAAAATAAAGTCTAATATTGCATTAAAATTTTACTTATTTCCGCTTAAAAGTAATGAACTTTTCATTATGCTGGGGTTGTCAAAGGGAATAACATTTTTAAACGGCAATAAGCCGAAAACAATGCATCGCACGTCAAAATATTTCGGACCATAACTAAAGAGCAGAAAGTTTTACCTAGCTAATATTAATATAATTCACCAAAATCCACTAAAATATTATTATATGCGTTTTGGTATTTGTCGCGGAAAGCCCCTATTCATGGCTTTCATTAATTTTAAGTCCACTGTAGGAAATACCAGTATGTTTAGGTGTACTTAATATTCGACTGATTTCATCCGCATTCCCTTGTACTGTGTGGATTTGTGTCTTGCTGTTGTGACCCTTTCAAGTGTGTAATAGAAAAACTTAAATAAAATAATGTGGATGTGTGTGTGTTTGTAGGGTTTATATTAGTTTTCAGTTTAATGGCATGTTCCTGACTTATTTTCACAGACACAGGTCTTATTCTTTTTTTTTTTTTTTGTGTAGAAACGAAGCAGGGTGCCTTCATCAACAAAATGAACTCGCAGTCTTGTGCCATGCAGCTAGTAGATAGACCCGAGAAATGTAGCTGAGCACAGCTGACATTATTAGCGTTTTTTTTGTGCCGGCGTGCTGCACTGTTGCCTAGTGTTCCATTAGACATTTCATTTATAACGGATTGTAACAAGCTTGATATATGCTTAGAGAAGGTGATTTATATCGGGAAAAGTTTATTGTGTGTTAAGCTTCAATGAAGTGTATTCATTTCTGTCGCTTTTATTTCGTTACTGTCGAGTCTCTATTTGACTGGGCCAATGACAGGTTTGGTGCACTACTACTGGACGTCTGTGATTCGTTTGCAAACAACTAGACCGTGCTATACAGCTATCGGTAGGGCCACGATTTTGTCGCGAAAAGATTTTTGCCACACTTTGTTTCAGTGACTCACGTTCAAATCAGCAGTTCTGTTTCAAGGTTATTGGCAGCGTGTCTATGTTCAGACACGTTTCTCACTTGACTGCACCAATCAGAATAAGATTATTGTGAGTCTGTACGTCCATAATTTGACAAAGCCAGTGAGAGTAAAATAATCCAATCATAGACGATATAGCAGAGCTGCAGGTGTGCACATGACGCATCGAAACCAAATGTTGCAAAAACCTTTTCGCCATAAAATCGTGGCTCTAGCTATTGGCCAACAATGCATGCCGCAGGACATTACACTGATTTGCAGAATACGCTGGCAGAAAACATGCTAGCGATTTTTCCACCATCTCTATATATGCTGTATGTTGTGTTCCATTTTCATTAAATATACTAGAGACAGTAAATTTATAATGTGGATAACGTAGCAATAATTAGTATATGTAAAACCGTTGGAAAGTGCCACAAAATTGTTAAGGGCTGTGTTAACAATTTGATGAATGTATTGTAAAAAAAAAGTGGCTGAATGGAACAGTGATACGTGTGTATTTTGTAATGACCATATTAAATCCAAATAAATTATTAAAGTAACAAGAAAGGGTTTAGTAAGGACAAATTCTGTATCACGCGATAAAGGGGTCCAGCTTAATATATCTGTAGGACAGCATGTACGTTCAGATTTCTGGAAAAAGTACACAGATGAGAGGCGCATAAGCTCAGTTGAAGAGAATTACGTGCAGAATCCGATGGAGAGCCTGTCTTGATTTATCCTTAAAAAAAAAAAAAAAAAAAAAACGTGTTCCTCAGTTAACAACATTCAGTTTTTACGAGAACTGTTTTTATTGTGGACAGAAAGCACAAATTGATGGTCCTGTATCAGAAACACATGTGAAGAAAACCAACGCTGAAAAGTTTGATAAAGTCGTGAAAAGTGTATGTAAGAAAATAAAATATGATAAATGGACTAGGGATATACTAGGTGTGTAGAGTGTGTTTACCATCTCAGCTGATGTTATATATCATTAGAAGTGCGATGTTTTACTTCCATATTTTCCGAGAAATGCCTACAATTTTCAAGGAGTTTATAGCACCTGTGCTACACAACTGACTGAAAAGAAAGGCCATCCAAGAGATGAAGAAAGGAATCTTCCCTTCCTTAATGCTGTGGAGAAATTTGTAGTTGGTGGAAAACAGACAAAAATAATTGAAAAGTTACAGGAAAATATGAGAAGACATTTATAAGAAAACTTGAAGTTAATCCAGAAAAAATTTATCACGACGAGAATTTCTGAACATTTTCGTGGTTCAGTGTAGTTTTCTAAAAAGCGTGGGTCTAAAAATGTTGTTAGTCTCCATGAAAGTGTAAGTGATGTTTTGGTTAAATTCCACAACAGAGGATACAATAGTAAGAGTCCTGAAAACGAAAAATTGGATATATTAGTGGATTTTTGTAAATTTTATTTGATAGTTTTTTCTGCTCGTTAGTTATGGTCCGACATATTTTGATGAGCGGTGCATTGTTTTCGGCTTATTACCGTTTGAAAATGTAGTTCCCTCTGACAACCCCAGTGTAATGAAAAGTTCATTACTTTTAAGAGGAAAAAAATAAATTTTTAATACAATATTATACATTTTGTGTTTTGTTATAAATTTTGTTCTTCATAGTTTTCGGCACGCGATGTGCGGTTTCGGTTTTATCGTACTATGGCTAGAGATATTGGAATATCGCTACAATGTTTCCTGCCAGCATATTCCGCAAATCAGTGTACCGTCCTGCGTCATGTATTATTGGCCGTCACAGACGTATTACAGACGTCCAGTGGTAGTGCACCAGGCCTGTCATTGGCCCAGTCAAATAGTGTCTCGCTAGTAACGAAATAAAAGCGTCAAAAATAAATACATTACATTGAAGCCTAACAAAGTCTACTTTTCCCGCGATAAATCATATGCTCTAATAATGGCCTTTTCGGGACAAATTCTGAAAAACATGTAGCGGATTTTAGGCGAATTAGTACGAAATTAGAATGTGTTACGGGAAAAGCTTAGCACGTTACCTATTTATCTTAAATATTTTGCTTTAAAGTGCGCCGTTTTCGATTTATTTCATTATTTAATATTTTTCCGGGGACGAATTCCGGAAAAAGAAGAAGTTATAAGCGGAATTTCATGAATTTTAGATATGTTATGGTAAATGTTGTGCTGTTTAATTTTTGTCTCTACAAGTTTTCTCTGAGATGCACCGTTTTCGACTTATTGATTTTTCCCGCATTTTCCCGGGACAAATTCCGGAAAAAAGGTAAAATCCGGAAGGTGGATTTCGGTGGATTTTAGATATGTTATTCTACGAATTTTTCTGCAAATTTTGATGCAAGAAAACCTTTTCTTGAAATTTGTCCGTAAATCGACCCCTTTTTCTCGTATCTTTCCTGGACTAGTCCGCTCTTTAAAACTATCGCTTGCAAGTCCCAAGAACTCTCTTCCACATCCCCCGTATTAGCCGTCTCACGTAACATAAAAGCATGATTGTTTTCCCCTTCGTCACTGTGAAGATAGCTGCCGGAGGCTGGCCAGGGCCGATGTTGGCGCAGTGACTAGAGCACTCGCGTCCCACCAAAGCGATCCGGGTTCGATTCCCGGCGGGGTCGGTCCCCGCATTTTCGCATGTGAGAATCGTGCTGGGCGATGCCGCTAGTCGGCGGGTTTTCTCAGGAATCTCCCGTTTCCTCCGACCCTTAATTCCGGCTCTGATCCATACTCACATTATGTCACCCCTCACCACTGCTAAAGACCTAGATGTTAAGTGTTGCCAAAATATCTTCACTCGCGCAACTATGGAATTCATTGTGCCAACACTGATATAGCTCCACTTATCATCCACTGTATGGGCTGTTCATTCTTGGAAATATTCTCAACTTTTAGTATAATAATAAGCAGTTTATTTTGTTCTAATTAGAGTGGCTTAGCATCCTGGTTTCGCATGTACAGTCAAGGAGCTGTAGTTAACATTTTGATATTCCTCTGAACGCCAGATAATCTAGGGATAATTTAATTGAATTATGCGTGGCTCATGTAACAAATCCACTTTCTGACTGTTGTGTTAGTTCTATTTAGATCTGTTTCCTTTTAAAAGTAGCATTTTACTCTGTCAAAGGTGTTGTGTAAGACTACTCTTAACTGACTTTCAAAATGTGCAGTATATCGAAATTAAATTAATTTTCCTGTAGAAATTTATGCACATGATAGGCTTCAGAAACATTAAAATAAACCAGAATTCTTTCATGAGACAGACCATGTATGAAACTATTAAATGAGGAGCTGATGACACAGTGACAATGTGTATTATAGTTGTCGTATGTGGCGACAGGCCAAAGTTATGTCTCGTCCATTTCTCGACTGAGCAAAGTCATGAAGGGTCAGAGGGAACCTTGATTTTCGCGAAAAATTTTTCGCACAAATTTGTTTCAGTGCCTTACGTGCACATCTGCAGCTCTATTTCATGGTTGTTGGCAGAGTGTATTTGTTTAGAGACGTTTGCGGCTGTTATAATCAGAACAGTGTTACTGCAGCATCATACGACTGTGATTTGTGGGTAGAACCTAAGTTGCTGAGTCTTAGAAACATCTAATCACTGACCATGAAGCAGAGCTGCAGAAATGCACTCACATGTGTAAGTGAAACACGCTGACGCAAAAATCTTTTCGTGAAAACAGAGTCCCTAAATATTTAGATTTTTAAACGTTTGTTGCAATGGGAGTTTACAATTAGAATATATTGGTGTGTGGACATAACGCCATTGCTCGTGTTTTGCTGATCAAACTTGTGTTGAATGACAAAATTCAAAGACGAACAAAAAACAGACACAAAACACACAAAAATAGGAAAAAAATCAATTCCACAGGAATTCTGTCAGCTTTTTTTATGCGAGACAATTAAGAATTCTACAGATAGAATTCAGTCGAATATCAACACAACATCCAGACACAATTTTAGAACCAGATTCCCAGGATAAAAATAGTTTGGAAATAGACAAAAAAAGGTGAACAGTGGACAACAAACGAAAGACGATAGACAACACAACACAAGTTAAAAACAAAGTTATAAAAGAAATAAGCGAATTTCGAGTGTCATGTTTTGAGGAATAGTTCAACATATGTCAAAAACGCTTGTATGTAAAAGTTTATTCTTTACAGAAAGAAAATGTACAACCGGAAAATATCCGCGAGAAGCAGAATATCTAGTCGACTGACCATGAACTCAGTATCTGTAGTAACAATATTTTTTATGAATTTTTTTTTTCCAGTAACAGCTACCACTCGGATTATGTTTTTTTCCGCAAAATAAATTCTTCAGTTTACTAGGCTATGTTTTGGCAGGCAGTAAACAAAAACAGCTAACCAGAAAATTTGCTCAAGTGAAAGCTTCATATGAAAATTAATTTTGGATTACATTGTTCTCTGTTTGACACTTCCCTTATTGTTGCATCAAAGCACGAAAGTAAGTGCAGGTTTAATAGTTTTAATTCTGAATGTACGTTAAAAAGGGAAAATTATGTATTGCTTAGCGAGTCTTATCGCTTCTGTTCTGTAGTTTTAACCGAGTGATTAGCAGAAGTACGCGTCTTAAAAGCTTGTAAGCTCTATGACGGACACTTGATTACTTATCACTTACTGCGTCGACTCTGTTTGAAATGCCCACAACTTGCGTGCAATTTTTCGATTTGAAATTCGCCTGAGCAAGTTTTGTGACAAATCTAAAGCTTTGAATATGCTTGTCTGAAGATAAATGTAGTGTCTAGAATAAAAATGTAGCTACTAAAGTTTGTTCTGAAACTCTTTTTAACAATTTGAACACAAATAAATAAATGAGTCGACTAATTTAGTTAAAATGAGAAATTGAAACGTTTCAAAGAATACGAAAATTTCTTCAAATGTATTATCTTCGTAAAATACATCACTCTGTTCATGGTGACTGGAACACTGCTGAAGGCGGTTTTGACAATGAAGATATTTTTCCGCTGTTTTCGGACTTTGAGGCTATATTCCTACTCACTTTGATGGAGATGGTATTTGGGGTTTGTCATTTTGGTTTTGGCAAGTTTTAAATTGGAACACTTCGACTGTCCTTGCCCTGCTACCTGGTGTCCCATTGTTGAAGCTGGAGAAAGTTTATGTTTTGATGTTGCGCATTATGACTGTACATTAGTTATAAAACAGAAAATGATGATACGCCTAAATTGTGTACGGTAAAGAATTTGAAAGACGTTTACAAGTAGTTTTATTAAGTTTAATTTACTGTGTCCGTGCTTATTGTAATATAGTGACGATTTGGGGTTTTAACATTTGTTAACTGAAGGTTCGTAATCTTTGGTAGTTTAAGAAACCCAAAGCACTAAATACGTCACAGATTTTCTGCACAAAGTTTGTTAACGTGACCATTTTGTTAGCAAACAGTATCAGTTGTCACACTGCCCGACTTTTAAATTACGATGAAACCTTGCAGTGTGACAGTGCTAAGGTTATACAAACAAGTGATGGAAACACACGTTATTCGGGGGAAGGTAAAATGTAACGAAGCCTTTAGAAGTGTTCACTTTATTATGAATAGCCTGTAACAAATTTCACCACGTATCGTGGCGTCGCAGTAGTGTCGACACTTGAATAGAAAAGTATCTTGCCCCAGTTGTAATTTAACGAAACTTTGCCGTGCTTCAGATACATCTCGGGAAGCATACTTTGTGACGTTTACGATTCTCCCGATTCCTGTTTCAGCATTGTGTTTGCAGCTGCTTGTTTCGAGGCGAGGCGTAGCTGCTCATATCTGCCGTGAGGACGATGATGCACTGTGATAGCGCGCTATTGCAAGGCCGCGGCTATTGATAGCGTGACGGGTTGATGCTGTGGGTAGGAGGTAGGGAAGGGGGTGTTCGCCTCGTAGTCGGCAGTATCAGATGTGGCCGACAAGGGCGCGCGCGACGCCGTGCGTCACGGGGCGTCTGTGCATTGGCGCCTAAAGAAAGGTTCGTACTATACACGCCACACTCATGCGCAGGCCTGCCTTTCTCTCTCTCACTCGCTCTTTTCCGCCACCTGTCAGTTTATTTTAAAATTATTTATATGTATATGTTCATTTATCGAAGTACGGTTTATATTATGTTATGTTACGGAACTACAATAAAATAATCTAATGGTTGGTGCTCGTAGGCGGTGGTGTCAGACCACTCGCCTCACACCAAGGCGATACGGGTTCGATTCCCGGCGGTGTTGGAGCCACGTGTTTCTGATGTTGGAAACATAACGGACGTACCCGTTGGCGAATTTTTTTTCCCCTGGGTACTCCCTTAGAAACTCTAGGTCGAAGGCCTGCCTCTCGGAGTGTGATAACAACACTCGGGCACGCTCACTGTTTGATATTATTATTTTAATTAATGATAGTAATATTATTTTACTTAATATTATTAATACCGTAAGCGGGGGTGACTTTGGAACGTTACAAAGCATTATTTTTCGTATACGTGGTAGCCAAGAACAAAGAAATTTTCTTGCGGTAAATTTCGAGTAATTAATATTCGTATGCCATTTAATTAATATTCACCCACGGATGACAGTTATATAAAATGAAAATTGTTTGAAAGTGTCCAAAATTACGCCCGCCTACGGTGTTATTGTTTTGTTACAGGCGCTGTAACTAAAGGATCAAGGGGAATACTGTATTTAAATATAAAACTGCGGCTGTTTATTTAACATTTTGTGTTTAGTAAAATTATTACTGTAGTAAGTGCGCGCACATTACTAATTTCAATTTAATGGTAGTGTAAAGCATAACATTTGTTTAAATAATTTGCTAACTTTGATACTCGACCCCGTAGTGACGAACAAACACCTTGTGGCAATGCATGTTGACACGCCTGCGCAGAGCTTGTATGTGATGTAGCACAAGCCTATGTTTAGAAGCTTGTCAGGCGGAATGAGTAGGGGAAGAGAGCTGGTCGGGCGAAGAGCGAGAGGCGGACGTGCGGCGTTGTGATCAATACGAGCGAGCGAGGGAGCGGAGAGGCGCTGGCCGTGGCTGTGGCGGCGGCGGCCGGCTGCGACTGGGACTGGGACTGGCCATGTCGACTGATGGCCGCTATGGGGTGTCTGCTTGCAGGCGAGGACAGCGATGAGGACGTCATCACAGACTACGTGACCATGAGCGGCGACAAGCAGCAGGGTCACCACCTGCCGCTGGTGCCCACCATCAGCGTCACCCCGCACTCGCCCGGCGCCAAGCACTACCCCGTCCTCGGTGAGTACAACTTTCTCTATGGCAGCGATTGTAACCTCTATTACCCTTCGTATACTCTTGTTTCATATAAGTTTGGATAAACTTGGCAGCAACTTATGGGCATTCATTTTCAGTATTTTGTGATTTGTTGCACAATGCAAGACATTTGTTAGCTCTCAAATGAACCTGAGCATTTGTACTGCAAAGTTTGCCTTGTGTAGTGACATAGATAACAAAATACTGCAAAATGTTGCCCATAAGTTGCTGTCAAATTTATCCAAACTTATATGAATTGGAGTGTAACTAGTTTTCATTAAAATTACAAAAAAAAAAACATATTTTTACTAGTAGAATATTCAATGCTTCGTTACGAAAACTGTTAAGTAGCACTGTTTTGCATCTTTAAATCCAAATTTTCCTGTGGTGTACCTCCGGAACCCCCGCTTATAGGGGTGGTCGGTGTTCATTATAATATTCTCAGGTTAACCCCTACCTTTATTTTCACAGGCCTACGTCACTGCTCTACGGTAGCGGCCGACTGTTGTTTGAATGCCTCTGTGGCTCGTGTCTTCCTTGTCCCTTTTTATGCCACCGTCCAATACCCTGTTGCGCCTGCTCACATATGTTTGAAACAAGTATGAGGAATAAATATCGGGCACACATGAAAAGGACGATTTTAATCTTCCGATGCTCCATTTTACTAAACTGTTGCTAATGTGTACTTAATAGATAATGGGGTAGGTGCTTGATTTAGATCTGATTACCAGATGCATGTATTGGCTAAATGTATGGCAAATTATTCAGCTATCGTTTGAGGTCCAGAAATTTGTTTGTAATTTATATTTATTGTGCTTTGTGGGGTGGTGTCACGTTTCAATGTTTTGTCGCTGACCAAAATCACCTAGAATGATAATTAAGAAATATTTATTGGGGCCTGGACGTTGACTTCTGAGTACGGTACAATTTAGCCACTTTTCAGTGTTATTTAGTTTGCTTTGTAAACATTAAATAGTGGTAGGGAAATATTGATTATCTGAAAATATGACGAGTAACTAGTATTTCAAAAGTGCTCACTTTATCCTGAAACACCTATAGCAGGGAACATTTAGTTTAAAGTTTTTCTTTAAGTGTGGCTCTACATAGTTCAGTTAAGTTACCTGGGTCTCAGAAAATTGACGTTAATGACTCTGTAATTGTGCTTTGTAAAACTAGAGCAAATTTTTGAAGGGAACATACACGTTGTGCATTTTTGGTGCAACTACGGTCGACATTTTAATGTAAAAATGAACCTCGGATGTTAAACTATCACTCATACAGTAGATTTTGTGTTGCAGGGTAACTGACATTACGCAATCAATGTAACGTCACTTTTGGCCTTCTGGAGGTTACTTTATCCCATCACTCAAAATGTTAGTTTTGTAGTCGTTTGGTTGTTAATGTAAAGATAATGAGACGAGTGTTAAAAAAAAAAAAAAAACTTTGATCCATGTCATTAATGTTTGAGTCTTTCTTCACTGAACGACGTAAATACCAAAACTTTGTACAAAGTTACCTTCCAGGGCCAAAATAACCCCGGTTTAGGGTAAGCGAAATGTGCCCTCAGAACTGCCCAAATTTACTGCAGTTATATGAAACGTAGTATGGATCCCGGTGTCCCTCCCCCTGGGCAATTGTAATCCCAAGGTGTTAAATAGTGTTATTGAAGCAGTGTCCGTAGCATTAAAGATGTTGGGGGTGTCTGAACGTCACTGACACCCACTGCCCAAGTTTTGTTAGATAATATGGCAAATAACACGTTATAGTTTGAAGGCTTTTGTTTATTCTGTTGTCGCGATAATTATTTTCCAAGTCTAAACGAGAGCAGGTATCAAAAATCTGTTTGGTACTTTTGTTTAAAATGGTTTTCACTGTGTTGAATACATTTTTTCCAACCCGGTCAATAGTGTGCTTTTTGCTAATTATGTAGTTAACAGACTTAGTCAAAACCGTATAAGTTTTTGTCTTGAAAATATTAGCTATCACAACAAAAACAATTTTAAAGAGAACCGCTAAACATCTGCTGTCGTTTAAGCTTAAAAAATAATTATTGAAAGAACATTGAAACACGGGATCATGGCCTTAAATCCTAACAGTTAAATTGACGCAACTAGTGGAGGTAAAACAGTAATATTACCTGTTCAAAAATTTCGCACATTTTCGGTGCTGGTTTCACCCCTCCAAAACTCCTCCTCTGGCTGTGCTCCTGAATGCAAGTGACGAGACACCGTCTGTGCGGCGGCGGCGGCATGGATCGCTCGCACAGCGGGTGAAGTGCCAAGCGCGGAGAGAATTGAGACAGCAGTTGTTGGCCTAGGCTCGGGGTGTGTGGCCAGGAACTGCTGGCGTTCAATGCAGTCTTGGTTGTGCTCCAGCTGTGCCACTTGGGCAGGCCAGTGCGACTCTTGGTCCTTTACCTGCCGACCTTCCATGGCTCTAGACATGTATACCTGCCGCACACCAACTTCAGCCTTTTATAAATACCTATTTTGGCAGATGACATAGAAAACTGTGCCTTTAGAACCTTGTAATATTTTCAGTGCAATTGCTACAGTAGCATTTCTTAAAGGTTGAACTTCCTTGCGGCGTATACCCACATACTTCCCGCAGTTATTTTTCTCCATTTAATGCTTTTCCGTCACCTGCTAAAGGCGACCGTTACGTTCCATGCGGGCAGTATAGTAATACAGTTATCCTAATATGAAGCTATGTACCAATGTTCCAGAAAGGCACGACTTTATGTATTATAACTTTGTTGAAGCCGCATTTTCCCGCAAGAACATTGTTAATTCCAGCGGTTAGGTTCTCTACTACTCCACAGAATATCTGAAATTAGTTTCATTTGCTGTCGAATGGTAATGTTTTGATACCCACAGTACCTTGCGCGTATAATTTCTTGCATTTTTATTGTTGTAAATGTTCATATTTTTAGACCATTGTAAGAAAGTTGAAGTTATGTTTTGCTACAGTTCGAGCAGATTTTTATGTAACACACGGATAGAATTGTCTTGATAAAAAAAACGCATTTGACTAAGTTGTTGAACTGTTGCAAAGTAACTGTGTATTGACTACCTTGTACGATTCAACTTTTTAGCTTTTTAGCTACTTATCAGTTAAATTGTTATTGGCTGGAGCCCTTGATTTTCGCGAAAAGAAAATTCGCACAAATGTTTCAATATCGCACGTAAAATGTGCAGCTGTGCTGCATGGTTATTGGCAGAGTGTATTTATGCGGTGACGGCCCTCACTTGACTGCACCAGTCAGAACACGTTTACTGCTACACCACACGTCTGTGATTGCGAGTCGAACCCCTAGACACGGAGAGATAAGAACATCCAACCACTGACCATGAAGTGTAGCTGCAGATGTGAACATGAGGCATTGAAACAAGCTGATGCGAAAAGTAAGGCTAGTGCATAAGTTAAAGTTGAAAACATTTATAGAAACACTCAGAAATTTGAAAGTCGCTATAGAAAACCATATTGTCATATTTTTGAGCAAATATTTTCCTTACGTGACGCAGCCGCTGAGCAGATTTTTTTTTTTTGCTCCCTGGGACCGACGTTACAGTATTACAATGTCGTAAAATAGCATTTATTTTAAACGAATCAAATAATTTTTACTGACCTTCTCTGATATATTCGTTCTTATACGTTTGAATAGCCGCGTATTCTTCAGCCATGTGGTGTCTTCACTTTAATAACAACGGTGCTCATTCGGCAGTGACTAGAACCGAATATCACTGAAACACGAAGTTTTAAATTTTACTTCAATTCCAGTTTTCAGTCATCACAAAACTTTATAGATTAATCCTTGTTTGAAATAAGTTAGAATCAGTATAATTGTCTTAAGCTCCGTAAAGATACTAATTCATCCAATCAGTTTTATTGTGCATGAGAAGGAAATAAGCTTTTCGTTCATATCTCGTTATCTTACGGAAGAAATGTTAAAACTGTAAACATAAAATTATTCAAGAATCTGTATATGACTGCCAACCTATTTTGTTCCTGAATGAATAGCAAATAAATTTTCAGGCCAGCAAATATTTGCTTTTAAACAATTTTGATCATTCTCATATGAAATAGTTACACGTGAAATCAATCTGTCGATGCGACAATATAAACGATATGATCAAACTGTATGACTCCATCAATATGTCTGTGCGCAATGCCTTCACTGTTCAAGATTGAAAATCGTATGATTTTATATGTGTATTTGTATATTAGTTTTGTCTATGTTATTAGTGAATACAATACCCAACATTTGACATTTTTTTTTTAGGTTGAATAATATTCTCATAATGGCACGTTAAAAGTCCGAACTTGTAATGGACAACAAAAACGCAACGACAACCAACATACTAACTGAAGTTAAATAATGAACACAGAAATAAGTGTTACGGACTGCATGGTAAAACTTTAAACAACTTATTTTTGAGTTTTTAAAATTTCTGAAAATCCATTAATAATTTTTTTTAATTTCGAAAATGGGTACTTTTTATTATATTTTCTATTAATTTAAGCATGTAATTGTTGAAATTTTAGTGTACATTAATCTACTTAAGTTTAGTCATTTGGGTTTCGTTTGGTGCATGTTTGTCATAACATATATTTCGACTTTGATTGAATTGCTAGACACATACACATTTCGCGTTTTTATATGGCGACAGGCTAGAATTCACTGGTCTATATTCGGCCGAAGACGTTCCGTGACTGTATTGACTCCATACTTGTACCTTTATATGCCCGCTTTATACGATAGTGGGCATTTTACATTTGACCTTATATCATTGGTTGAAAGAGCACTTCAGGCGAGAGACAAACTGCCGGCCAACAACACAAGTCAAAAAGCACATAGTAACTTGGAGTCCATAAATGAGGGAGATACGCCTGGGAACATAGTCTTGGAACACGTGCAGTAGAGTGAAGCACGGCGCCAAGGGCGTTGTTGACCGGCTCATCTGCTGCGGTATCACCTCTACCGCAAGACACTGAAATGGCGTGCATTGGTATCGTAAATCACTCGCCTGACTGACATTTGGTGACCGCATCTTTATATTGGTGAGAAGTTTTAAGCAAAGTCAAATGTATGTTTATAGAGTAGTTTTACACGAATCTTTTGAGTAGTTTTACAAAAAAAAAACACGTTGAAAAAATTGTTTTTAGATATTTTTATGGGCTCCGAAATTATTTTTCTAATTGACCTTGTGCTTTTAAACTACATATCCGTCATCGTTTAAAGTAGAGTTACTTTTCGTAAATGGTACAATGAGCTCACGAGGGATACTTCCGTAAAACAAATGTTTATGAACACACTGCAACGCGTTTTAAGCGTGTGGTATGCGGCGCCTTTAACATGTATTTGATCTTGGAACGTTGGAGTGACTCCCACCTTCATGTCCAAAAGTCAAAATAACAAGCTTCTGTGTCTGATTTCCAGACATACACTCGCTTGGGAACGTGAAATAGTGCGAATTTATATTCATTAGATAAGCTAGTGTGTCCTCACTTCGTGCTTTAGTCTATCATCGCTTATCAACGTTTACGGAATAGATAGTGATTATAGACATATGTAAAATTCACGTTATCATTTTGTAGCAAACTAAATTACACTTTTCTATACAGAACAGCATAATCTGTGATTAAATTGGCCACGAATTTTTATGTGTTGTCATTTACGCGTGTTACGTCTTTACAGAGATTGGCCTCTCTACCTTGTAAGCATTCTCCGCGGCAAGTCACGACAATATCGGCCAACGGGAGACGTCGAACGAACCTATAGTCACTTGGAGTCTAATCAGCTGTCAGAAAATAACACGAATTTTGCATGTCTCTTATGATTTATCGCTAGAGACCTGAAAAATTCGCGTTTTCTTTTAGGCACAAGCTAGAATTCCAGCAAATATAGGTTTGTATAACGTTCACAATTGGCCGCTGACTTACTCAACACTTCCTGGAAGTAGCTGAGCCAATAATAAACCTGTTACTGAATACTGACCCATTTCAGTGTGTCAGCGAGCAGCTAACAAACATATGTTGTCTGCACGATTTCACAAATATTCTTGGTGGCTAGCCTACCCCACAGGCCAGTGAACCCGCGAATTTTTCCTGTCTATTTATCACCGCAAAAATTTGGTTGTTTGCTGGGTTCCAGTGTATTTTTACGTCTCCAACGTTCTGTTTGCGTTATTCCTGTGTTCTCGTTTGACAGTTCAATGAGAGTACGGTATGCTAATACTGGTCATTTTGTATTCTCCTACAGCCAGTTTCAATCTTGTCAGTCGTTAAGTCATACAATGGGCGATATGTGGAGCCACTGACTTAAGGTGAAGAAAATTTCACACCAGTTTCTTTCAGTGCCTTACATGTGTACATCTGCAGCTGTACTTTAAGGTCAGTGATTGGATGTTAATAAATCTCAGCGTCTTGGGGTTCTCCCCATAAATCCTAAGCGTGCGGTCTCGCGGTAAACTGGTTCTGATTAGAAGTCAAATGAGCAATACCTCTGCAGAAATACGTTCTTCCAATAACATAGTGAAGCAGAGCTGCAGATGTGCAGGTAAGGTATTGGAACAAGTTGGTGCTATATTCTTTTCGCTAAAAATCATTGGCTCTAGCGAATTCAATGACCTACTTGCTAGAATCCATTGTCCTATGTATACTCAAGCCCCCGTGCAGCACTTGTTTCCTTATTTTATAACTGGCTTGCAGTCGTCAAATGTGTGTTAAATTAGCTCTTGTCTAATCTTAGAAGGAGGAGTGAAGTATACGTTATTGATGTTCAACCTGACGTAGTAGAATCAATAGCGAAATAATCGTGCCTCTAGTAATCGCTAGGTATGTGAAAATTTCACCGATTCATTTGAAGATAAGATTTAATTTGAAGTCATCGTATGATCAACTTCCGCGGTTGGGTCGTTGTTTGTTCAACTTGTCATTGAGGACGCTAAACCAACTGTAAACCTGCACGAGAATACTCGCCAAACTACCGCGATACCACTCACTGTAGCAGCAGCCAATGTACGAGTAGCTGAGGACACAGTGTACACAGGTCTGTGGAGTCCAGCCTGCTAGTCGTTGAACCCACGAAATTTCCCGGTTTCTAATAATCCGAGGCACGAGTATTTCGCGGGATTTATTCTCGGGTCATGTTGAACGTCAAGAATATATACTCCACTGTCGCGTCTGTGTTTGGACAGACGTTTGACCATTGTAAGCCAGTCACAAATAAGGTCGTGAGGACTCTATTAAAGACACGTGATTTTCGTGAATATATTCCTGCAACAACTAGATTTAATGCCTTACGCGTCATTTGCAGTTCTGCTTCAATGATATTAAATGTGCATGTAAGGAAGTAAAACAAACTGGCGCAGAAATATTTTCACCAAAAATAGCAGTCCCTAGATGTCACGTACTGTGAAACTTGTACGTTTAGAAGCCAGTGTGTGTGTACAGTACTGAGAAATCTAGGCGTTTGCCAGGCGAATCAGTGAATTTCATGCACCTCTAGACTAAGGTCCGGCGAGCAAGGGACGTGTCGTATACCCACACTTCACACGTTGATCCCTTTAGTCTGAGGAAATTCTTGAGGTCCCTGGTTTTGTATTGTAGATAATTCAGCGCTAAAAGCATTAGTTTAAAATTGTACGTTTCTCGAAGTCAATTTGTAAAAGTAATAAAGCATCAAACCTAGACAATAGTTTTTGCCAACTTTCCTAGCAAAAATTTTTCTTGTGTAACGTATTTCTTAAGAACAATCTTAGACGCCGAAATGTCGTACATTCGTACATTGGATTATGACGCAACAGATCGCATTTAACAGATGTGGGGCAAATATTTTTTTATAAAGTTGCCCAATATCATTATCGAGTTTTGTTGTTTTGTAATTTTACCTTACTGTCTTTTAAAAACGTGTTGATTTCAATTAAAGGTTTCAGCGTTAATTGTCTACCACACACACTTAATGTCTCAGCCACTGGCGGGTTTCCATCCGAGTCCTTACGTCCTCGCTTGCTACATGTTTGGTGATTTTGCAGTCCACCTGACCTCGGAGCATGTTTTCTAAACACTGTGCAGCGTGTGGTCTGGTTACTGTTGCCTCAACCGAACTGCTCACCACTTTCCCATCGTAATACTGCATGCTTGGCAGCTATCAAGACTGTCGTACTTTTTGCCCTTGCCATGCTTTTCATCTTTTCCTGCGCGTGAACAGGTATATAGATGGTTAGGGATAAAGTGAGCAGTTTTGGAGCCCCAGTTACTTTTCTCCTTTCAGATAATTATTACTGTCTTGGCTTTTTTATAATTAAATCAAGCAACCTAACATCCGAAGTGTATAGATTGTACTCTGCTCAAAAGTTAACGTCTGAGGACGCAATAAATAGTTTGTAATTATTATTTTACACAAGGTGGTATTCAAAAGTGCTCACCATCGCGAACAACCTATAGCACCTATAACTGTCAAGTTTTGTATTCATTGCATATTAAAACTCATTTTACTCTCGTTGATTTGAATTTCTATTTCATTACATGATCGATAAAATAATTGTGCAGTTAATGAAGGCGAAGTGTTGACTGGAACAGGGTGACAAAAAGTAGTTGCAGTGTGTAAAATTATTGTTTTTATACATATTATTAATGTAACACATTGATACTGGGATAATATGTTCGAAACATTATATAAGGAGGGACGTGTGTATATAATTTCCAATTCTAAAGTGTATTTGTTAAAAATTAACATCTGCTGCTGCATGCGTGCGGTGATTTCGTATTAAGTTTTGTTCACCAGGCAGAAGTGAAATTCATGTCTTGGAAATTTGACTGATGGTATTGTAATGTTTATTTTTATCAATTTTATTCAATGTAAACAACTTAGAACGTTTCTGTCCAATTTCGTTACTAAAGGAATAATTTAATTATGTTTGATTAATATAGGCTTGGCTTTAATGAACAGTCAGGGAAAATTACTTACATTGCAGGATAACAGGAAAATTTAGGAAATTTCGTTTTAGGAATTGTTCGGTAATACTGTAACTGTCTGTTATCTGTTCCGTTCATTCTGCCATATATTGTTTCTAGTCGAAGTATTCTGAATATCTTCACCAGTAGCTCTTGCTTGCCTGCTCTCTCCGTCCCAACCCTTTATTTCCATTATCGACTCTGCGAGTCGCTCTTCCCCACCCCACCTCCGGCCAGTCTGCATTGTCACTTCCATTTCCATGACCCACCTCTCTGTCCGTCCTAGACCCTCCTCACCTTGTATGCCCCCGTCCCCAGTAGGCTGTCTCTTGCAAACTGTTACAATGTAAGTCATATACGTTTACCATTTCACATTTTCAGCAGGGCTTGACTGCCTCGATATATTATTTTCTTACAGCTCTGTAGTATGACTGTAGACCGTTTACATTTTCTTTATTTGGATTTTGTACTGAATTACTTAATTATAGGTTTCAGTATATTGGCATTACCAAAATCGTTTAATGTAATGGAAAAGTTTAAATTTGCTAATTCAAACTATACTATACTATTGTAAAGATATTTTGTTTTCATTAGGTAAAGTTTGTGATTGATTATTTTTATGAAGTTGGCATAGGTGCATTAAAACTATATGTTTCATTTTCTCTTGAATGAAGTTAGAGGAAAATTTATTATTTGTGGAACTTTTCGGCCAGTATTTGTAATCTGTGGTACCATAAAATTTTCTAGTGTAAGTTGAGGCTTTAATTTGAATTGAAGAGACACCAAGAATTAATTTTCAAGAGCAATGGAAAAGTAAGGTCATGTTTTTTAATTGTTTTGCCGATATTTTGGTTACAAACTGTATGTGAGTTTGCAAGTTCTTCTCGTAATTAGGGTAATAGTTTTAGTTTTATGTCACGAGTTTGTACTAAACTTTAAATTTTTCCTATACTCGGACATTTTAACCTGTAATTATTACAGTATACCATGAATGGCGCCTAACAATCGTACTCATTAATATAAAGGAAATCCCAAATTCATTGCAACATAAGGTAAACGGTATGCTTGTAACCTAGTATTTTGGTCTTTACTTATATGAAAAATCCACTACCGTACTCATTTCAGAGGCGTTTTTTGGTCACTTCATACTTGGTAATGCTAGTCACTCATTCCACATCGCAGCGCTAGCAAGCTGCTCACAATATCCATACATTACGTGGCAACAAACGATATATGTACAGCAATATTTTTACGTACATATTCTAAGTCACTTAACATTAAGGAACTTAAGCAGATTTATTTACAAACGATAGCAGATCATCGCTGTACAAATAGTCTTAGTAATTCACCAAACAAGTATTCGTACATTATGAGAACAAACAGTGTATAATGTTTTTGAGACAACACAATTTAAATACTTTGTATGCATAATACATAATAAGTAGAGATGGTGGAAAATCGGGAGAATGATTTCTGCCAGCGTATTCTGCAAATCAGTGTAACGCCCTGCGTCATGTATTATTGGCGGACGGTTATGTAGCACAGTCTAGTTGTTTACAGACGAATCATCAGAGTTATCATTGGCCCAGTCAAATAGCGACTCGCCAGTAAAGAAATAAAAGCGTCAGAAATGAATACATTACATTGAAGCCTAGCAAACATTCAAGTTTTCCCGCAATAAATCACCTTCTCTAATAATAAGTAGAGATGATAGTTCATCGTGGGAAAACGAGACTGCTGGGTTCCAACGTATGTTCTACTCATGGAAATATTACTGACTGTACGTGGAGCTGTTGCCCTATTTCACTGAGCCAATAAGAATCCCGCTATTGTAATATTTGATGCTTGTTACTGTCTGCAGCCAGCTACGTTGTGTCAAGACGTACAACACCCAATCACACATGTCGCAAGAAACCACAATGTTTTCAACGGTATGCTGGCACAAACATTTTTCGCTATATACCATCACCTCTAATAATACGTGAAAGAGACTGCTTTACTCTACGACTTACAATACTTATGTTAGTAATTTGACAAATTAGGAGTTGCCCAAAGTGAAACGATGTTTCGTAGCGAAATTTTTTATGTTGGTCACACAAAATACCGTTCGCAAATAAGCGAGTGTATTTCTGTATTCCATGCACCGTTGCCCTTAAAACATGCAATCACTGACCATAAAGTAGAGCTGCAGGTGCGCACGTAAGACATTGAAACAAAGTGCTGCAAAAATCGTCACTTCTGTATGTTTATTTTTTAACCGAATCCTGTTTAAAGACGTCATCTCCCTGATGCAATTTTAGCCTAAAAATAGTTTTTCTAGCTTAGTTCGTTTTTTTTTTTTGTATATATAATGTCATGAAACGTTATTTAATGTAAGGAATGCAAAATGCCGCACAAATAACGGTTGCCATATTTATTGTACGGTTTTTATCTCACGAAGCAGAGCAACACAGACAATAAGTCGTTCGTTGAAACTACTTTTGAAACTAGTTTACTTTGAACGGAAAGAGAATGCGATATGATATGGCCTGGTGCGAAGTTCGTCCGACCTCTGCATTAAGAGTGTTCAGCTGCGATAAAATCATAATTTTATATTTTTATAAAATATTGTTCTCTTTGTAGATGATACTTGTGAATACATTTTACTCTTACGAAACAATTTTAACTCGCATAGTTTTCTCATAATGGTGCGTCAAAGTCAAAATTGGCATGTTCTGCTGCCATGCAAATAGTGGAAATCAATTGACTTACGTAAGTGAAATAATTCGCAGTGAAATAACTCGCAGTGAAATAACATGTCACGGGCTACGTAATAAAACATTTTAAAAAATTCCACGATTTATTTTTGTATTTAAAAAAGGCTGAATTTTAACTCATTTCCTGTACTTTTGCGATTTTTTAAATAATTAAAAATATTACGTTATGGTCGTATAATACTTTATTGCATAGCTTATGGGATGTAATATCACAGTGAATTATTTTGTTTAAGTAGTTCAGTTGGTTTTCACTAATTGTATAGCAGTAGAACAAGCTAATTTTGACTTTGTCGCACCGTTATGAGAAAACTATGGGAGCTAAAATTGTTTTGAAATAGGAAACTGTACTCACAAGTATCGTCTACAAAACTAACACTGTTTCATAAAGATATACAATTATGATTTTATCGCACTTGACCACCCTTAAAAGGGTCGGTTCCAGTCATTTTTGTGTAGTTCTCGTAGTAAAAATGTTAAATCTGCGACTTTACCGCCAATTCAATTTACCTCGCGCTGCAGTACAGACAGTACGATTTTGCTGTAAATGTTTAATTACGCCGGAATCTGTGTGGCAATTTTTTTTATATTCATAATTTGCTTGACTGATTGTAACCTAATTATACATTACCACTCAATCGCCATTTGTGTACTGTAGTGTAAAGCGAATAGGATGTAGATTAAACATAGTTCTTTTCAAATTTTCAAAAAGTCGAAGAATAGTAAACTTCAATATGACGACTGAAACCGAGCCTCAAGAGCAGTAGTGCACGACCATCTTTACGTTACATTTTTTTCTCCGCTACAAGCATTCCTGAAAACGTTTCAACTTTTTTGACACTTTATGCTGTATTACACCTCTTTTACATTGTTTGATAATACCTTCATTCCATAATACCTTATATTTGTCGAAGTGTAAGAAATAACATAATTTTTCGTATCTTCCGACAAATGTCAGATAAGAAGTGATTTACTATCTAAAAGTGTAAAAAAGGTATATTTATTAGACTGACGTTCAGAACTTGAAATATAACCACAAATTTGATATGCCTTCAGAAATGCTTATAGCGGGAAAAATACTATAAATATAATATGACAGCGCCATTGCCCTTAATCAGTTTATTGGGATGTCAACGCAACTGTCAAATAACTGTAATTGTTACGTGAGGCGGACTATGAGGGGTATGATTGTTGCGTATGTAGTTATCACTGCAGCTTCCCTCAGGACCAGACGCTTGGTGTAGGTTGCCCGGAGCGACCCAGCTCTGACCTATATCCACTTTCCGTCCACCTCGCACTGCTCTGTATTGATTCATTGCATCGCGGCGCTAAGCTACAACTTAGCCTTGGAAATGTACGCCTAGTTGGTAGTAGACAAAAGCTTGCATAATATTAAGAGAAGCCACTTGCAAGACGTTCTCTGTCAAAATTAGCGTTCGCACGTATACACATCTCTGTTGTGGAAAGTTTTTTTTTTTTTTTAGGAAAGGCAAAATAAAAATACCTATAGGTTTCCCTTGTTTTACTTTAGTCCTATCGTATGGCATTAAAGAAGAAAAAATATCCTGGTTAAAAGTTGCACTTTTAGGGCTTCGGCACTACGGCGTTTTACATAATTCAGCGCTAAAGCATCAGTTTAAAACTGTAGGTTTCTCGAAGCCAATTCGCTAAAATAATAATAAAAAAATAACCTTAGGCCAAGTTTCTGAACAATTTTTTTTTGCGTGTAACGTATTTCTGAAAAACAATCGCTGACACAGAAATCTCGTACGCGGCGCAACAGATCACGCTGAACAAATGCATCAGCCTTGGTAAATGTTTATTCATACATATTTCGCAAATATTATCTTGTTTTTTTTTTGTGATTTTATTTCCGTATTGAATTTCAAAAACGTGTAGTTTTAAAATATTTTTTAATAGTTTATTTATCTGCCTCAGTTTAAGGTGGCCGTTTGCACAGGTAGCTGTG
Source organism: Medauroidea extradentata (assembly GCA_003012365.1). Classification (NCBI taxonomy): domain Eukaryota; kingdom Metazoa; phylum Arthropoda; class Insecta; order Phasmatodea; family Phasmatidae; genus Medauroidea; species Medauroidea extradentata. Next base: position 4,259 of record PNEQ01043352.1, on the reverse strand, counting down.
CGATGTGCAGAGCTTCGGCCGTTACCGAATTATTCGGAAACTATTCATTGTACATGCGTGATGTATGCATAGGAATAGTTCATATAAAGAACGTTACACGTGTGTGTAGCCATTTCAAGTTCACCGTACTAATTAAAACATATTTTCTAATGGTTGAAAATGGCGAGAGTTAGTATTTTTTGCGGTATTATTAGGTGTGTTAATCTTGGCGCAGAATCTTTTAAAAGGTACGCGCGTGTACAATACATCTTTAGGTATAGGGCTATTTAATGATACGTCATAAGATAATTAGGTCACCACTGGAAGTCTCATAAAGACGTGAAGACTGCACGCCAGTTTAGTGATTTGCGCTTAGAGGCTAGGGAGAGAGACTATGCGCGTACTGTCTCGTCCTTACTGCTTCCGCACTTCTCGGCCACAAACGCAAAAATATGTTCACATAGGCGGACACCTTAATGAGCGTCCCTAATTAATAAATTATCACAATTTCAGGATGATTCATGCTATTTTCTCAAAGAATAATATACCTGCGACAGTAAAACGTTTTTGAAGCAAAGACAAAAGTCGTATAGTTGTTACTAGTCGAAGTTTTGATACTGAAAAATATGTATATGTTTATAAAGAAATGGAGATTTCAGCGAAGTATTGCAATATATCTCAATTTCTTTATAATACACATTCTTCTGTTAAACAAATGTAATTATACGAAGCTAGATGCATCCTTTGTGACTACATATCTACATATCTTTATCAAAACACTTTAGTAACTTGATTTTCTGCGGGAAAACCGACTAAATGCAAAGTGTATTCTCGTATTTTCTGACCCATTTTTGTCTTCTACTTTCACAATACTTTCCCTCTAATCAGTGTCTACCTTGGTTTCCACTCTCTGGGTGCCTTCTCAGACGAGAACACTCAACAACTGTTGTTCAGATTGTACGGCCATCGGCCGCTTGTTCACGTCTCATTTATATAGGAACACACTGACATCTGTATTTCAATCCTTTGACTTTCGACACGTGCACTATCATAATTCTGGTGCAAATCTAATTTGCGTGATATTGGACTACAACGAGCCCGATACGGACCTGTAAGCTCACACCAGCATCATCGCGTCTAAACGGTTCAGTTTATAATTAGACATATACTAATGTTTAGAGACGGGAAAAATTCGCGGGTTCACTGGCCTGTAGGGTAGGCTAGCCGCCAAGAATATTTGTGAAATCGTGCAGACAACAGATTATTAGCTGCTCGTTGACACAGTGAAATGGGTCTGTATTCAGTAACAGTTTTATTATTGGCTCAGCGGACAATTGTGAACATTATACAAACCTATATTTGCTGGAATTCTAGCATGCGCCTAAAAGAAAACGCGAATTTTTCAGGTCTCTGCTAATGTTGAGTTATTATCTCACAGCAGACTGGACTACAAATCAACTGTGTGCTCATGTGACTTTTGCTGCTGGCTGGCGGTTAGTGCGCCTGGTGGACTTTTTCAGCTAATGATTAAGGGCCGGTTTCACCACGCGAGATTAAGGAATATTATCTAGATTAAGTAGTAAAATATCTCGATTTTCTGTCACTTATGTTTCACCACACACTTAATCTCGATTTTATTGGGTTATCGAGATTAAATAGTTAACCCTTCAATTTCGGCCGATTTTAGTCACATTATCGAGATTATCTCGTAACATATGTTGTTTATAAACACACAAGTGGCGAGAGGTATGACAATTCCAAATTCGAAAAGTGCATTAAACATTATGCAGTAAGCGTCAGTCACACACACGGAAAAGAGTCTTAAGTAATTTTGGTTCATAACAAATCTGTTAATTCTTAATTCCAGCCAATAACAACCCGACTAGTCTTCTTTCTTCAAACGCTTGAAATTACTTCAGATTCTGCAATATATTTCGTCGCCAGCTGTACAGAATATCGCCAAGGAATGGTATGGATGAAAGACCAATGTTAAAAATGTCAGAAATAAAAAATTGCTTCTCCATGTTTATTATTTGAATAATCTTAACAGTTCTCGTACAATCGGCTAATCACATTACACAGGGGCTGCTTGTATAAACCCAAGAAAACTTCACTTATTCGTAATGTGCAAATAGAAATTAACAAATTTAAATGACTAAAAAAATATATATTCCAAGCGAGTTTCGTACCGTCAACCTTGGGTCAGCAAACCAAAACTTAACCTCTGAGCCACCGGACATTTTCGTATACAAGTCATATTATTAATTCTAAAAATGTTAATCTGATTTTACGGAATTTCTTGCTAAAAATAACATAACTATAAAACCTTTTTTATTACATGTACACGTACAGGTGCTTAATACATTAAAATACTTGTTTAGAACCTCGGTCCATGTGAAGTGGTTGGCCACTAAATCTAACAAAATATATTTATCTTGTACCGACATATTTATACTTCGCTGCTTTTTCGTTGACAAATTACATTCAACACTCGCATAGCTTCTACCTCTCTTATTTTCACACGTGTTTATTTACACACGTGTTCCTTGTTTACTAACAACTTGCGCCAAAGAGGTTGTTTTCAAAAGATAATCTCGATTAGTTCAGAAAATCGCGATAATATTATCTCGACTTTCTTGGAGGAAGATAGTTCGTGGTGAAACACATGCTACTTTATCGAGATTAAAATGGAAGATTAACTTTTAATCTCGATAATGTAATCGAGATTTTCTACTCAATTAATCAAAGATGTTACAAGGGTCCAGATGGAGCATGTCGCCGAGAATTGTAACCAAACAAACGCTTGACGTGGCTGGTATAGGAGGTTCGGAATAAAGTGAGCACTCAGAAAAACCCTGAAAAATATCTACTTTCAGCCAATTCGTGTCTTTCCGCGCGCAGCGTCTAAACGAAGGGAAATGTCTAACCTCTCTGGACATGTCACTTAATGTTTGCTCATGTAAGATAAATTGTGCGGTCGGTAGAAACCTTCACAGTTTTATAAATAAAATTTTATTAACTATGCAAAATACAAGTACGTCTAATCCAGTTAATTTTATTTTAGTATTGTTGTATTTAAGTAGGAAAATACACGGAACTATATTCGGCAAATCGCTGCCAACCATACATGCAGTAAAGTAACTATGGTTAATGTTGAATTATATGCAGTAATGGCTAGTGATATTTTCCAAAAGTTAAATTGTTAGTGCTCACTTTATCCCGAACGACCTATATCAATATGGCCCACTAATTAAAGAGTTGAGGAAATATTAGTTAGGTGTGTAAACAGGGCTAAAATATAGAGTTTTCAAACTAAATCATCAATTAAAGAGTATAATACATTAATTTACCATAAAAAATACCAGTCTGATGTGTACTTTTGAGGTTAAATCATTCCACCGTATTTTACACATCAGTGTATAGGCCTGCTCTTTGTATGATTGTAGGATGGTTGTGTAATTGTTTACAGAAGAATCGCAAATATTCAGTAGCGGCTCACCAGAGCTATCATTGGTCCAATCAGACGGTGGCACGTCAATTACTGAAGAACACCAGATATGGACATGTTGTATTGAAGACTAGCAAGGAGGCCACTTTTCCCGCGATATATCAATGTTCCTACCAATGATACACAAGGCCAACTATAAAATGCATTAATCTGCACCGAGTTGCACTAAGGCGCACCGAGTTGCAGCAAGGTGACTATTTTACCGAGTTCACCGGAAATAACCTGAGTTACCCTGGATCGCCCTTTGATAACCTAGAGTGCAATGATTTGTTGTAAAATACAATCTTGCCATACTTTGCCACGATTACCATCAAAGTGCTACGACTTTCCACGACTAACCATGACTTACTACGACTAGCCGCGACTTACTTTGACTAGCCGCGACTTACTTTGACTAGCCACTACGTACTACTAGCCACTACGTATTACTAGACACTACGTATTACTAGACACTACGTACTACTAGACACTACGTACTACTAGACACTACGTACTACTAGACACTACGTACTGCGACTATACTCTATGTACTGCGACTATACTCTACGCACTGCGACTATACTCTACGCACTGCGACTATACTCTACGTACTGCGACTATACACTACGTACTGCGACTAGCCACTACCTACCACGACTAGCCACTACCTACCACGACTAGCCACTACCTACCACGACTAGCCACTACCTACCACGACTAGCCACTACCTACCACGACTAGCCACTACCTACCACGACTAGCCACTACCTACCACGACTAGCCACTACCTACC
>PNEQ01043351.1:0-35175 GCA_003012365.1 Medauroidea extradentata | reverse complement strand
ATGTACGCTGGTTTTTCAAGGTATTAACTATGTTTTGAATTTAGATTTTTTTGCTATGTTCGGATACTTTGAAAATAATAGTGTAGATAATGTGTTATTAGCGCTGAACTCCATAATGCAAACTGAAAGTGCTTCAACGAATCCAACAATACGCACAATTAATTTGTTATGTTTTTATGATCTTTAAGTTTTTCATTTTGTATATTTGTTTGTATATTGTCTGTTTGAGATTGAACTGTTATTTAAAGTATATTATACTGTGCCAATGTTAATGTTTTTTTAATTATATAAATATATAATAAATATATATTCATTTGGATTATTGCTACATCGAGCAATATGTTTAGAATTTAGACACCATGCTGTATTATCGCCAATAGATCTAAAATTATTACTTTTTAATTTGCACTCATATGTTATGTTAAACTTTGTAGACCAAAACCATTACCTTATACTGTCGAGGTTCTTACCTACCTGCGTTCAAACCGCGTTGCAGCGTGTTGCGATTAGTCATTTTTCAAACACAGCCAACCTAGACAAGAACCTTAAAAAAAATTACTGTTTCAGCTGTAGATACTGAAAAACACTTTAATATTATTAGAATAAATATGTAACTGTTTTTATTTAATATGCAATTAGTTAATTGTTAAGTAGACCTTACAAATGTTTTGTTTGCGTTGTCATCGAAAAGTTGAATATTTTTACTGCACTCACAATGCCAAGTTTGTAGAGTAAAGCTGGTAACTTGATAATCTGTAACGACGGGGTGTTATCTATTTGGGAAGATGGGGTTTGAAACGTAAGGAGCGATGTGACTTTCACTGTAGCTATCTTCCTCTCTACTCCTCCCACTTCTTTTGTCAGCTCATATGTATGTGGGGAGAAACAGAGGGAAGCACACCCGTAGTTAGGAACACTGCCACCAGCCACAATCAAAACGAAATACATCCGTTGACGCTGGGCATGAATTCCCACGGTTCCGCCCGGCGCCCTTAAGGCCCGATCCTATAGTCGCCACCCAGAAGCTTTTCCATACACAAAAGGCTCTCCCAGCCAATTTGCAGATTATAGTCTCCACCTGGGTGATATATCCATTCTATGAGCCTCTTCCAGCAAAAGGACATCCTATAGACCACACACAGATGTCGATCCACACATAGGGTAGGAAAGCCTTCCATTTCTTTACGGATGTGGTCTGTAGCACTTCCAGACAATCAATTCCATAAACTTTTTCAACATGATGGACGATTTGAATGAGTTTCGTAACCATATAAATAACGTTTACGAGTTCTACGACGAAATGGAAGATAATTTTCGGTTTCCAAAAAGATACATTAGAAGTATGTCAGATCCGATGGAAATATTAACAGAAAATATATTTGAAAAAAAAATTGGAGTGCCGCCCTTAAAACATTCGCTGTTCCACTCCATTATATGTGGCTTAAAGCGAAGCTTATTCTAACCATGAACACTGTTATTTGCGTACTGATCAGAATTATGCATTGTGAAATTAAAACAGAAATTAAGCAGGGCTTTCAAAAGTTCTCACTTTGCTGTGAGCAGTACCTAACATAACTTTACATAACCTAATAGGCTATATGTAACTAACCTAAAATAACCTATCCTCACATATCCTAATAAAATATAACCTAACAGATTAGGTAAAGTTAGCTCTCTTTATACCAGCACTGTTAATTATTTCTGTATAATTTTTCGGTGTTGATTTTTGTTTATATTTTAACCCCACAATTTCCCTGCTCTTCATAGCTCTGCCCACTATCAAGTTTTTAGAGTTTAGTAGTTTAAAACACATAGTTTTCGTACTTTTATTTAAATGTAAAATGAGGTTAATTTAACAGTTTTCAGGAATGGTTTTCGCTATCATGGTAACAGTAACTATTTCTTTTGATCATTCGACACTGCGTCAGTGTTTTATTCTCGAAGATGTGTTTATATTACCTAACTTAATCAAACAATATATTATTTTCTGTTTGGCTGAACATCGTGGATTTGCTTGATGCATACATTATGTATTACCATTCAACAAAAACCCCAACCACCTGCAGTCAACAAACAAAACACGATCATAAATCTAATGGGTGTGTTCCTTTTCTTGGCTCAGAGCAAAACAACCGACTGGAATTAGTGCCCTGTTGCCAGATTTTCATAATATTCGGGTATTGAAGCTTACCCAGCTGGAAGCGGCCTGGAAGTCGACTATAAGTTGTTGTACTTGGAAAGGCTTCTGGCTAGAAATCTTTCTATGCCCAATTTGGAAGTCGACTATAGGATCGGGCCTAAGGACCGTATCTATGAACGGCTTTCGAATGACAACCAACTGCTCACCAATGCTTTCTCTATGGATATCGCAGTTCGTTGTCATTCGAAAGCCGTTTATAGATACGGCCCTAAGACTCCCACCTCCCAGCAGCTGTTTTCAGTCATAACCAGGGCAGTGGTACGAGAGAAACGAACACACGCAGCTTGTGACCAGTGCCGCCGAGAGGGTGAGGGAGCAAAAGGGGCAAATGCCCAGGGGTCCGAGCGCCAGAAGGGCCCGGGCAGTGAACTGGAAAAAAAAAAACTTTCCGAAAAATTATTCCCCCCTCCCAACATGTTTCACATTTTGTTGCTTCCAGGAGGTTGATCCAGAAATATGTCGTCTGTCCTTAGGGGATATGGGATTTTAATGGTATGGGGGTTAGGCCTACAAAGGGCCCGGAAATCTTGTTAATGGCCCAGATTGTGACAATCATCAGCACGTGTAAACTGCTGAATTGGCATGTAGACGTCTCTTCCGACTTCAAATTAGTTTCTTCGGACGAAAAGAATGTAATCTCCGGACGTTTAACTAACGAACTGGGTGTTTAATTATAAAACTGTCCAAGAGAAGACAGTTGACCCGACAATATTAGTCACATCGGTTAAAAATTACAATTTAAATTAAAAAGGGAAAAACGTCAGTAAAAAACATAAAAAAAATATGTAAAGGTGTTTGTAGTTCTTTTAAAACTAATTATTTTACGAAATAATTACAGCACTGATTGCCAAACATTATTTTCGTACTTGCATTGGAGGTTGTCATTTGGTAATCTCGCCTATACCTGTTGTGGATAAGGTTCAGTTCTTAATACATTAGTTTGATAATGTGTTGTATATCCTGTATCGCGTGATGTCCATCCCAATTTTTGTGCTTTTTAAAACAAACCTTTACCATATGTAATGTTATACAATTGCTAGTTTATTGCTTCTGATTATAATTCCCATACCACATTCGGTCTACCTTCTCAGAAAAAAAAAGAGGGAGGAATAAACACGCATGGAATTTTAAGTAAGCATAATTGATTAGTTTTCGAACTGTTACGCAATTGGCGCCTAGCAAAAGCAAAGTACTTTGATTCTCTTTGTTAAATTCCCCTTTTTCATAATGAACTGTGCATTTTATCTAATCTCCCCAGCCAAATGGTAACGTTTGATCTCAGTGACAGAAATTGCCAAAAAAAGGTTCTGGGTTGTGATATGAAGTCAACTTACAGAACGATTGAACAATGGAAGGTGAAGAAAGTATGGTTTGAGAGGGAGACTGAAAGTGCAACTCGTACATTATGTAGCACGCAGGATATATATTATTAGCGTAATAAATTGGTAAACTTAATGTTACACGAACTATTTGAAAGTGTTTATAATATTTTTTAATTCTTAAATATACATATTTCCACTGCACAGAAGTTTTACAAGCGTATATAAAGATAAATAAAGTATGGTTATAAAGTGCAAAAACAAAATTAAACCAAAAGCAATAATTTTGAGTGATCCCCAATTAACACACCACTGTATTGGGTAAAACTGCGAACTTACGCAAAACATAAATTAATGCTTGTATTGTTAACAAAACATAAATTAATGATTAAACTGTTAACATGATTAAAATTTTGCAGGTCCTCGCTCCGAAATTCCATGTTTAATTTCTTCGGTCCTTAAAAAACGTAACTTCGTGCTATTCTTTTGGGCAAAAGCAGAATGTTTTTAAGTGACAAACAACAGTAGCAAACGGTCCAAAAAAATCGCACAATATCTTTCAGTTCCCATTACATTTTCGTTTACACTGAAAAGAAATTATCCACGACATATTAGAGTAGGATCATTAATTCGACTAAGTTCATCTATTCCATACTTCACGCCAGTATTTAAAGGCAATTAATATCTCGTTCGCAAGACTTGAATCAACGAGGAAACTTTCACACATAAAATGTGTAGGTGGAAACAATGACGAAGTTGATTTTGCGTGGAAACAATTCAAAGTCAACATTAAAATGGCAGCCAATCAGCATCGGCATACGTGGCAGGTATTTCTCAAGTTGCCCACGGTTATCGACGAATAAGGCACTTTTTTCTATCTAACTCGGCTTACAGAAGTTGTTTCTAGATAAGAGACGCCGCGATAAAAGTATAAAGGAGGTCTGGGCGATAAACATTCTCAAGCTTCTCCCGGCGCGGTTATCTCGGACCGGCTCCACCTTATTATTGGCCAATTTTTTCGAGTGGAGCTACGCGGGCAGGTGGAGGCCACCAATGGAGACCCGCCTGATGGAGTGGAGCGGGCACGTTATCGGGACAGCACTTTGACCCGCGCTCCCGGTATAAAATGTCTTACGTTATCTGCGGCCGGGAGTGAAGTTCGACCAGGCAGCCATTCCCGGCGAGGAGACGACGGCGGCGACAACCAAGGACCGCGCGGCCGCGAGTTGGAAGTGGAGATCTAGGCACGTGACAGTTGCAACAACCCTGCCAGATCTAACTCTTCCAGCTCATGGCCGCCCGGAGATCTCGTCGAGGCCACGGCTGTCCGGACACAACGTCACAGGAGGCTGGCGCGCGCGGGCTACGTCGCGGCTGTTCTGACACCGTTACACGCTCTCACCAGGGATAGAAACAACTGCAGTCGTTTAAACTATAAGTTCACATTAGCCGACTGAGAAGATATGTAACCCGGCTGTACTTCAGTCTATAGCGCAAACATTACTCCCTTCAAAACCGCCAAGCGGAGATGGTTTCTAGTGCTGGCGCCATGGGATATAGTACGACCGGGTTGCATAACTTCTCAATCAGCAGGCTTAGCAGCGAACCTGTTTATAACAAGTCTATATCGTATCCCCGGGACTGCAGGGATCTTAGTGTAATGTGTCAGACATCCACGATGTAGACCGGGCGCATGAGAAGAGGATGGAAAGAAGAAGTAGTGGTTCATGGACTAAGTGGAGAAGTGGTCTCTTCACTTTGAATACAAGTGAGATTCAACTCCTCCAACTTATTCCTGCCACTGAGATCAACGACGTCGGATTGCAGCACGAACAAGGCCGCACAGAACGCATGCTGCCAGCTGGCGACATACAGGCTTCAGGTAAGATATGTAGGTACGTTGTGCTCAGGATTAACAGCTCCGAGCTGTATCTCGCCAGCTTCTCAAGGCTGCGCGTGGGAGGCACACATCTCTGCGTGGCTCGTCGCCGAAATGTAGCAGCTAGGAAATTAAACATTTATTTTCTCTTTACATTGTTACCTTTTACATATTTCGCTAGTTACAAAGACAGTCGTTTATTCTGGCAAATTATTTTGCGTTAACAGTGATACGTAGCATAATGCATCAAGTACCATCAACACTTGCAAAGAAGCTTTTACAATTTATATTGAGCCATTTTTACTCTTATTCCTTAAACATGCTGTGTGTCTAACAACTTGCTACGTCTCGTCGACAGCTAGATCCTTGCAGGCGGATACTCACTACTTTACATGCGGACAGAAACTTGGCAAGGAGTTGGCCATTACCTTTGTTAAGGGACCATCCCAGGATTCGGCTAAAGCGACTTCGGCAGACCACAGGAAACCTAAATCAGGATGGCCGACGCCGGAATCGAACCCAAAGCATCCCGAACGTGAGCCCACTGTGTTAACATTGTGCCACCTCGCTCGGTTTGATAAACAAATACATTTTTCAGAACTTAAAGTACGAAAACAATCAAACATTGTCAAACAATCCCAGACGATTAGTCGATTATACACACAGCCATATATGTATAGGTCATTCGGAATAAAGTGAGCACTAAAAATTTAACCTTTGAAAAAATCACTAACCGTTACTTCATATAATTTAACATTAACGACAGTTGCCTTTCTCATTATACGGTTGGCAGCGCATTGTCGAATATAGTTCCGCGTATTTTCTCATTTAAATTCGACAATACCGAAATAAAATTAAATTAATTCGAAAGATTTGTGTTTTATATAATCAAAAAACTTTTTATCTGACTATATAGGTTCCTACCGACTGCGTAATTTATCATAGATTCGCAAACATCGAGCGACGTATCCAGAGAAGTTATAAATTTCCCGTCGTTAGCTGTTACGCGCGGAAAAATACTAATTGGCTGAAAATATAAATTCAGCATGGCTACTTTGAGTGTTCACTTTATCCCGAACAGTAAGGTAACAGTCTAAAACCAATATTTTGATATAGATTTATATATTCCATAATTCGACCCAAATTGCAGAAGGTCACGTATTCACGTATGTTCTAGTATGCTGCCCTACTAAGGGAGAAAGCCGTAACTCCGAGAGATCAAATTTTACAGGAGAGCAAAGAGTTTGTTTTTCTTAATACACTCTTATTTTTGTAAAAAATTCCAATAGTTTGCTTTCATTATGATATTTAAATATTTGAAATTTATTTGGTATTGCTTTTTGACATCTTTCTTCAAAACAACAACTTAACATTTTTATTCCCAGTACTAGACAAAATTTTGGTTTTAATAAATATTTTAATAATTTTTACACAGGCAACGACTTGTTATAAGCAGTTTATCCTTAGCGAAAATATGAGTGTTGGTACCAACTATTTAAATTTTTAAAAATATATTTTTATCTAAAATTGGAGTTAAGGCTTTCTTCCTTAGTAAGGCAGTATGTTAATAATAAGCAACGTTTAATCTTCAACACTATTTCATTCCTACACTTGTATCTATCGGGAGTTCTCATAGCTTTATTTGCGCCCCACTTAAGATGAGGTTGTTTCAAAGAGTATCAATAATTACGCATTATTTACATGGTGGCATTGATAACGTGAGTATGACCAACAGTACAAATCCTTGCCTACGATTACTTTTAATTAACGAAACACTTTCCTACTTGGAACTCTCGTAAAAAATGGAGCACACGCAAACCACAGCGGGTTTACCAAACCCTAAAAACGGCGCAGTTAAATATTTGCTCTGATAGTCACTATCACAAGTGTCAAACATAGACGCAGACGCACTTCCAAGGTCTGAGGGGAGACAAGCGTTGCAACGGAAGTGTGGCATTTGAAATATTCTCGTAAGGTAAAAATATTCACTGCGACGAATAACGACAATACAGGAACGACATGTGGGCTCGAACCTGTGAATTAAAACTGACAATACGACAGCTGCTGTTCGCCAAAGAACAAACCCTACCCACCTCAAGATGACAGAATTAACTTGGCAATAATCTAAAAATCAGATCTGGTACTCAATAACTAGTTACCTACTGTATCTACTATGAATTGTAAGGTAAGTTTGCTTTATGATAACGGATAAAAATATACACAATCTGAACAGTTACTCTGAATAAGAACGTTCTATAATTCAGCTTATGAAACTAGAACTAACCTTTGATTTCTATAAGCGAAATGCTCGCAGAAAAACCAGTTAAAACTGCAATGGACTACTGAAAGTAATTGGTGCCGGTGCTTAGAATATTTGTAATTCGTGCTTTATCAGTAAGAATCATTAGGCATAATACCATACTTATACTGACTTTTTTATAATTGTTTTGTAGAAAATTGTTTTTAACGTGTTCACAATTTTTCCAAGGGGGAAAAACACACTAAGTTTCTAACTAATTGCTAGCCCTAGTTAAATAATTTTTTGTTAATTAGCCGAAATCATACAATTATTGTCAAGAAAAAATTATCTTAAATAGTAAAAACTATTTTCAACAAAACTGGGAGACTTGTTTCAGAATACCTGCTCTCATTTAAACTCGTAAAAAGAAAATACTTATCGCAAAGACTGTATAAATCACTGACACTCATAATGGAATGAATATTGGTACGCTTTCACAGATTCCAACGAAACATTTTCACTGGATTCCAGTTACTTTGAACTATAAACTTAACCGTTTCCATGGACATACTCCATTGTGTTCAGTTTATAATACTGACCCACTGCAGGTATCGTAAAAAAGAAACATAATTTAAATTATTTATAACACGTTTCCCAAAGTCCTGCAAATACCGATATGGAAACTGTTTACGTTTTTCATTTATTTTCTGTCTAAATTAATTACATTTAAATTTTGTCACTACTCTAATACTACATGCATAACTATTACAGCATAATTTCCATAGGCCCACAGATCCAACTTACATAGAAACAAAATTTTATAAATTCCAACAAGAGAGTTTTATGAGAACGCCAAGTGGATAACAGTCTATTTGAGGGGGTAAAGAGGAGTATCTGGTTGGTAAGCTTTGGTAAGTTTTTGCGTGTATACTAGTCTCTCCTGTGTGTGCGAGAAGTGCCATTGACCGACGTATGTAATGCATTATCGCCTCTCCGCGCCAACTACTGAGATGGCCTTTTTCCTATGGGACTTTAAGCAGGGACATTATTTTATTTGTGGGCAGCGTAATTCAGAGTCTGACGCTTGTTTCTACAGTTGGGATTTTTAAATCAGGGTTTTTATTTTCAGATATACGACAGCCTGGAAAAGGCGTTTTTGTTTGCCATTTTGAGGGGTCCAAAAATTATGTTTCTAATAAACGTGCCGAATTTTTAAACCTATAGCGACATAGTTTGAAGTGTGCGTTCTTTTCGTAGATTTACAAAAACAATGTGCGTTACATAATTTCGTAAAAAAAAAAAAAAAAAGAATTATCGTAACTAGCTGCTACGCGTTTGAAGCGGAGGTAGGGAGGCGCCTTAATAACTGTTCTGGGAATTACCCCCCCCCCCCCCATCACTTTATTTTTCCTTTTCTGAAAAAGTAAAACAGTATTGTCCATAGAAGCTACGTTTGACTCAATGTCTTTAAAGGAGGGAGGATAGTGAAAATGGCTAAAAAAAAAAAAAATTGCATTATAGGGTTTCGGCGCTCAGTCAAGTAGGGGAGCAAAAATACTTCTTAGCACCTGCAGTTGAATACTCAGGCGTTAGAAACGTGCAATACCATACTTATTCTTATTTGCGTGCTATCAGGTTCGTGACTGAACATCACTACCTGCTATGTGCACCGCGCGACGCGGCGACTGCGCAGGTTCAGAGCAAGTTAAACGTATCTTCACTTGCACCAATAGTTACACTGGAACTGAACAGAACCCTCGCGTATTTTAGTTGCGGATGTGAAAACAAACTAATCAAATGGACTTGTGCCGAAGTATTTAATAGGCGCATATTTGCTACCAACTCGTACCAATTACGTGAAAATCGCGACATTTTGCACTTCGTGTTCGTGATTAATTCCACTGTAGCGCATCAGACGCAACGCAAGGGCAAATTTTGAGTTGCACCCATAAAAAGCGACATTTAATCGGCCCCACGACCGGAAGTAGACCGGCTCTAAGGTCGACTATTGCTCGCTCATCAATTGCCTCGTAGCCCTTAAGAGTGCGTGGTAGATAAATATACGCTGAAAACATCAATTGATTCCTACGCTTTTTTCGAAGCCAATATGGATAAAATACTCCATGTCAATCCAAGATAATGGTATTTGTCAACATTATGAGCAAATATTTATCCATAATTACTAATTCGTTACGCGTGATCTCTTGCGCCGCAGGTAATAGTCGGAGGTTCCGGCGTCAGAGATTGTGTCTCAGAAGTTCGCAATACTGGAAACAATTTAGTTTAAAACGTTGGCTAAAACTATTGTCTAGGATTGCTATTATTTATTTTTTTTTTTTTTTTTTTTTTTTTGCAAATTTGCTCCAAGAAACCTACAGTTATAGATTAATGCTTTTAGTGTTGAATTATGTACCACGCCCTCTTAATCGCAAGGCGCTTAAATAACGTCACTTACCTTGACGGTTATTATTTAAAAATTGCACATACTTTACTTTAGTGTGAACTGCAATAAATTATTGCGGAATATTTGAACCAACTTTATTGAATATAGCCACGTCACAAATCAAGGTTAAGAGTACATGTTCCTTCAAAATCTCATATAGTGCTGTATTACTATAAATAATATATCTATGAGTATGTTTCAGAAGCCGCCAGCTGGTACACACACGAGCCTAAGCGCATCTTGTCCAGCGCGTGCCTCAGTCTGCCACATATTAAATTCCACTGCAAAATGTATTAATAAAATTTTTAATTTTTTACCTTAAAATATCTCAATTTATTTTGTTGACCTCGTTACTGTTGATAACATGTCATTTTATAAGTACTCCAACAGCGAAGTTTATTTTATCTATTGTATTCATATAAATTCTGCACTAAATAAAATGAAAGGCTGGAAAATGAGTACGGAAAACAAAAGACCCCAAAACACAATATAACAGCGGCAGCCAAACAGCCAACTAACGACTGCTACTGTAACAGCGAGTGCTAGAACACATTTAAAACCAACTAAATTAATAAACACTAAAATTAAAACGTTAATAAAATAAAATGTTATGTGGAATAATAACTCTAGCCCAGATCGGCAAATGTAAATTTTGAAACATTTTGCATTGATCCTTGCAAATATTCGGCATAAGAAACGATGATAGTAGTGTAGTGATCAATGATTTTTTACAGAGTACCATCGAGACAAGAAAATATATTTGCCGTTTCATTTAGTATAGTCTACAAAATTAAGTACGTAATTTTGGTGCGTAGTAAAACCAGATCAGTACATACTATAGCTCGGTACACACTATCAATAATTCCGTATCTAATTCCGTACAAGTAGCACTAAGACACTGTGTACCGCAACTGCGATGGTTTCAGACAGAATTCCGTACTTAATGTCACAGACAGACCTCGCTCTATTTCTCATCGCAGTGTATGTTCACGCGCATGCGTAATCCACAGTTTCAGCCATCGTGCACTTGAAATAGCAGATAGGGTTGTCACTTGCCAATATTCTTCGGAGAGAAGTAAAATTCTTGTTTCCTTGAACACACGACTGTCGGATCTTCCAAAACAAAAATAATACCAGACAGATTAATTTATTTGGTACTTACATGTAAGTCTCGTATGTGAAATAGTTTCCTGGAATTTCACTGTTGTAATTTACACAATATAACCAACACCACAAACATGTTTTTCTCCATGTATATAACAGTGATAGTGTGTACCCAACACACACGTTTTACTATAGAATTTTGTTACGAAATCTCAATCAACGTTTACGAGCATAATTAAGTAAGGAAATGAGCAGAGAATTAAGTACTGTGTGTACCGGGTCTAACACTATCCACAGGATCAGTGTGACTGCGATAGTTTCCTTGAAACGCAGTATCAGCCGAAGCAACATTTTAAAACTTCACTGTTCGACTGATGGTGGTTCGAACAATCAACAGATACCCCAGAACTACAAGATTCTGAAATGGGCAGTTCCCGACAAAGCTAGCAATTTTGAAGATTTCCTTGCCAAGAATATCAATTCGGTGTTAAATTTTGAGTACAGTACAAAGTATAGGAACTTTGATTATTAACAAGGGTGCTATGTTTATATTATAACTGGCAGAAAATACAAATTGGCTGAGAAGAAAAACAATTACAACGGCTTCAAAAGTGCTCACTTTATTGGGTGATGGTAAATTATCCTTACATTAAGAGAGTCAGTTGTAACATACTCGATATTCTTATAACATGAATAACAGTGGCCTCGATTATGCTCCCTTGCTACCTGCAAATTTGCTGGCAGGAAAAATAAGACGAGCGAGGTGGCGCAGCGGTAAAACGTTCAACTCGCATTCGGGTTACCTCGGGTTCAATTCCCGGCCAACCTGATTTCGGTTTTTCATGGTTTCCCGACTTCACTCCAGGCGATTGCTGGGATGGTTCCTTAACATAGGCCATGGCCGGCTCCTTCCCTAGTTCTTGTCCTTGTGAACAGTTGTGTGTAATCGTCTTTAATGACTTTGCTGTCGACGAGACGTAAATCCCAATAAATATACTATACATTAAAATAAAATAACAATTTCATTGCGCGACAGAATGTTGCTACCCATTTTCTCTCACTCTGCTTCATTTCGTCTGCCAACCTACAGTAATCATTCGCACTTACACACATATTTAATATGCAATTAACTGAATAAATAACAGATTGAGAATCTATGTACGCGAAAGAGGATGTACACAACTCTCGGTAAATATGTTAAAATATAACTGCACACAAACCCTTTAATGAATTTCCACGAAACTTCTTTATCGTCTGCTAGAGACTAACGCTCAATATGGTAAGTATAAGGCCTATATACATTATATTATGACACTTTTTTTTATATTGTGCTGCAAAATACGAAAAATTTATATGTAATTACCGTATCTACTTAGTATGGTTTGTTACATAAAAGAACTCTCAAAATTATAAGTTTTTGATGAACGACAAAACGGAAACGATGAAAAAAAAAATTGCACCTTAGATAGTATGTTTGACAACTACGCGAGAGAATACTTTACCACGGCGATGCATTTTTTACGTAATCCTTTACGCCGCGATTAGAAGTGCAAAATTCAAGCACCAATGCATTACGTCTACGTAAGGCTTGCTCATACAAATTGCAACTGTCTCAGAGGACTATTCTTTATTGAAATCTGACTCGTTGACTGTAACCAGAGCAACGATTTTATGGCGAAAAGATTTTCGCAACGTTTGGTTTTGCGTCGTCGTGTGCATATCTGCAGCTCTGCCACATCGTCTGTGATTGGATGATTTTACCCTCACTTGCCTTGGCAAATTACAGATATACAGAGTCACAATAATCTTATTCTGGTGCAGTCAAATGAGATACGTGTCTGAACAAAGACACGCTGCCAGTAACCATGAAGCAAAGCCGATGTGCACGTGAGACACTGAAACAAATTGGGATATTTTTTTTTTTTTCGTGACAAAATCGTGGCGCTAACTATAACTAATGTGTCCAGGTTAAATTAGCGAGTCACTAAAGTGGACATGTCCAGTTCATGTGTCATGTTTTCACTGGTTTGTCACCGCTTGGGAAGCAAAGTGACATTTACGGTCTCGTAATAGAATTTGGCCGCGAGCCTCGGACTGGGCGGGTTTGCTTATGTTGGAACATTCGCCGGGAGCAAAGAGAGTCTTCAACAGTCATAGTACGACACGTAAAACAGCTGCATTAACCTAGTGTCGCGACATACGTACTGAACTGCGCTAAATGGCTTGTCGAAACTATAATTGAGTTGGAATGGCGATAGACTTTTTCGAGGGGCTCGTATAAATGGCACGTATTCATAATACCATGGAAGGTTAGGTCAGTTAGGGTCGGGCTCGCACGCAAGGGTAGAGTTTTCATGCTATCTATAGTTTCTACTTTATTTTTAGCGATATAATTTTTTTACGCCTAGACGAGAGCAGATATCAAAAATCTGTTTGGCAGTTTTGTTTAAAATCGTCTTCTCCATGTCGGTTGATTTTTTCAGGGCAGTTAATACTATGGTCTTATTTAATTATGTAATTAGCGAAATTCTGGTTAAACTTTTAGTCGAAACCATATAATTTCTTGTTCTGCGGTCCTACTTGACAGGGGAGGTCTCCCACCGCTAATGTGACAAAATACATGGGAGACATTCTCTGGCGACAGCCTCCCTCCACCGACCCAACCTGCTTCCATAGAAACCCCACCCCACCTACCCCACAGCCAGGGTCGCAAAACAAGCCAACACAGCAGAATTATTTACCTCACGGAAGCTTATAATGAATGTACGACTCAACTCCTAAACCGCACGTACTCATGTCCAAGAGTGGTACATTCTACTAACATGGGACCAGCCATTCCTGACGATATGACCTTTCAATAAGCATAGCTCTATTTACTTGCCTCAATCCCACTTAAATGTATTGTTCATTAGTAGAACCTTATTATAACGATTTTATAATGAAACTCGACAGACGTACGGATACAATGCAAGTCCAAATGCGTTGATGTTTGCACAAGGAGAAAATATACACACTGAGCAGAAATTAAATTAAGCTGGGGAGAAATTTACCCTAGTTCAAATGAACTGTAATAAGAAATCACATGTGCCTTGAAATAACATGACAAAAAAATACAGGTTTTTTTTTTATCTCCGTGCGTTCAAGTTCCGGATCCGACTACAGCTGGCATCTCGACGAAGTAAACTATTAAATTGAAACACGACACACACCACTTAAACTAGCAACTTGTCAAAAATATCTGGTTTGGTACTTTACCTTCAACTATCTCTCACTGCTCAGATAAGCATTTCTGTACTTCAAACCAAAGTATTCTTGGATATTTAATTCATAATAACCCATGTGTCAAATTTACAATCACTTTCAGGCACCAATAAATGACCAAAATCACTTCTATTGAGCGATTCTCGAACACCACACAGGATAATACATTTAATAATAAACAACTAGTATTGCTCATCGATTGTTGGGATTTCAGCCACAACGGATCATTTACGTTTACAAGGCCTAGTTTTCAGAGAATTTAATCCTCTATACTTAAAAAAATAATATGTAGTAAATGTACACCAATTTGGCTCAATGTACAGTTGTCCATTTCATTTGATTTTGAGACCTAATAAATACGATTATTCAATTTAAAAAATGAACAAGCTAGAAAACCGTTAAGTCTTGCATTTGTGGTACTTTTGTGAGCTTACCAATGTTAACCGGAAAAATTTTTAGCGGCGCTCTGATAACTCTGTGATTGAGAGCATTCATAGCTTGCGCGATGAGCTGTCCGAACATTAACAGAACTGCAATTAAGTAACATTACATATTTTCGTCGAAACTGTCTGCAGTTAGGTGTGTGGCGCCCCACTTTCCCCTTGCACGATACAGCATCCCGTTACACAATTTGTAACTGTAATGCTTGAGCCAAAAATTACACTTTTTTAAATACTAATCGCTGAATAATACAACATTCAAGTTGTTACGAAGATTCACTAAACGGCTGGCAACATCAAGAGCCGATCACCATTTCCGAGACTCCAATCATCTCTAGGCTCAACGAAATCATAACAAATTCAAAAGTAACGCACCTGTTCTCGAACTTACAGCAGCGATAACAAAATGTGGCGAGATCCGCGCCTAAATATGTTTTACATAAAAAATGGGCTTATATTTATGTCGTAGTTTTTTCTTTCAAACATAGTTTGACCACACAAAATTTGTTTACAGCACGCGCACTTTTTTTTAGAGAAATGTGTCTCACTAGGGGGCTACTATAATTACACAACTATGCAAATTTGTAGTAGCCCTACTACATATTATATATGTAGGTTTACGGTTAAACAGAAATAAAATTTGTACTTATACTGTGAAGAGCTATGTACACTTACAACCATACTGTCATGCTTCCAAGTAGTTCATTAGAAATAACGCTTCACTAACTTGTACAAACTGCTCGTATGAACTGTACACTTCATCTACGTACTAGCGTCCGCCATTTAGCGCAGCATCCCTTGATCAATTTCTTAAGAAACGGGAAAAATTTGGCTAGCCTCCAAGAACGAGTGTCTACTCTAGTCGACAGCAGCTGCTCATTGGCTGCTCGTTGACACAGTGATACACGCTGTTCATTATAAACACAGCACTCGCTAAAACTTAACGTATACTGACCCAATAAAATAGTTTTCTTTAAGTTTTAAGCGTAGAGTTTACACTGTATATGAGATGTTTGAAAGTTTTCATATCAGAACTAGTTAAGGTGGCTGCGAAACGGCTGAAAGAATAAATGAAGCAGTGCTCACTTTATCGCGAACAACCTATTTTAAAGGTTTGGGTCTGCATTTAGTTGTTTTTTTCTATTGGCTCAGCATGGGTCGTTTCATACGACTGATCGACTACCTTTCGCCGGCAGAATTGTGTACTAGACGCAACGGCACGATAAAAATAAGCCAGGCGAAAAGTGAAGAGAAGATCAAGATCGGAAGCAAGTGACCTGACTGAAATGTTGAAGCTGCCTTGTGTATAACGTACAAACGGCAAGAGCTTCGATATCATCACCTGCACAATCTCACAGGGGCTGCAGCAGACGGCTGCTGGCACGAAGCAACACCGCGTCAGACATAATTAGTTTCGCGCCGACGAAACCGCTCCGTCGACGAGAGAAGAGCAGCTCTTGTGGCGTTACATAAATGGGCCGGACGAGCACGTGCGCAAGGGGGAGAGAAAAACCTACTATTATTATTGCGGGCCAATAATAGCAGAGCGCAGCAAACAGCTGATTCCCAAGAGACCCATCTTTCTGTTTTGACGTCACAGCATACATACACAGACCAGACGGGAGGCTGCCTTCAGCAGCTGCATGCACTCCGTTGTCCTATCAACTTCCTTGGAGTGTAACTGTTCAGTTTCGCTTTAAAACAAAGGTGGGACTAAAAATAATGGCTAAAACCCTTAACTTCCAGTAAACTTATTCAGTTTTTAGAATATGTATTATATAATTTTATATACTTCATACTTTAATCATGAAATGCCAATTTGACCAGTCCCCCCCCCCCTTCTCAAACACACATCACGCGGTAGGTAACTGAAAGAAATATATAAATACAGTTGATTTACGAACGACTAAATGTTTCAACATAATTACCACAGCGGTATACTAGCGTTTATAAATAATGTGGAAAAGATTGGAAACGAAGTATTTCAAAGTCACGTTTTTAAGTACACTGTTTTTTTTTAATATTAGCATTACATTACCAACCCCAGGATAATGGTCTTAACCCCCCCCCCCTTACTCCACAATTTGCCCAGCCAGATATCAACTGAAAGATGTGAAGTGAAGATATTTTGTTCAGCAATTAACACCTAGGTCTTTAACGCCTACATATGCGGGTGACACGTAAGTATGGAACAGCACTGGAATGTAGGGACGAGGGAAACTGCTGCACTGAGAGAAAAAATTGTTTCATTATTCATTTGGTTGACTTGTGGAAGATGGCAGTCTGACGTGCGTGAGCGATAAGATGGCGAATACTGTATACCTCAACTTTCAAAATATAAGCTTATGCGACGAGTAGGGCGTCTAAACTGTTAATCAGCATAATTAAAGGATCTTGATTTTAGTTGTAACAATTTCGAAGTGGTTAATTCTATTGATTGATCACAGAAGAAAATGCTATAAAATTTAAAAACACCGCAGCCGCACGTCTTGTTCTTCATGCTGTGATGGACAGCGATCATTTTAATAATATTATTTGACGTCGTTTACCTTTTCGCAGACGTAAGACAAACATGTTTGAAAATACAGCAGTACAATAGAAAAAAAATCCTATTCCTATACAAATAACAAACCGATCGTCACCGAACCACTCGCAATTCAGTGTCATGAATAGAAAGAGACAAGTCACGGGTTAATGGATCAAATCCCGGCCTATCCATACTTTATTTTATTTTTTTAATTTCCAAAAGTTAATAAAAATATATTTTTTTTTTAGTTCTTAAAATATTGCATGTGCATGTAATATGTTCAACAAAATATTTATACACCCGCTAAATCTTTTGTACAGTTAACAAAATACAGCCATTTGCCTCAAACATATCGAGGGAAGAAAATAATTTGGTACGAACAAACAAATATCTAATTGCCCCTATACAAACATATTATTTGGTTGACTCAAACAAATTTTGTTTGCACCAACGAATTTTTTTTCTCAGTGTGTGTTTGGTTTCATCTCTACGTTGTGTCGTATTTTATTTTGTGGTTCATATATTTTATCTGTATGTCCTCTTGCCAAAGAAGGCCTCAAACATGGGTTGTCTGCCCTGGTGTTTTTTTTATTTTTTATTTATTTGTCTGTCCTTGGTTTATTTGACCCGATTCAATTTTCGGAAATTTATGTTGTGTATGTAGGCATCCTGTTGACAACAGCATACCCTGCGTATTTATGATTTATTTTTTCTTTTAAATTTCTTTACTTTTCTTCGCTGGACATCGCAATGGAGTATGCCCAAAAAACTAAATCCAGTCATGCACTCCCATTGCACAACTCTTTCAAAAATCATGTTAATTGCATAATGTATTTGACGTTACTTTAAAATAATATCTTCATACCAATCCCAGTCGCCAGTGAAACTGCTTCGTTACTTCCTGTCAGCGTGTCAAGAGCAATTCCTTTTAACGTAAAACTATCGCTTGTACCAAGACATTGGAATTTGGCTTTTGAGAATTTGTTACAAAATCAATTGTAAGACACAAAGTTTAACCAAAACCTATGAAAAGGCAGTTTATGCATTTGTCTAAAGTAAATTATTTCAATACAATAAGTGTGTGTTGGTTATACTATCAACGTAAATGAGAAGCTATCTATCCTCACAGATCACTCCTATTAACCAAAGTAACTATAGGATATGTTTAATGCCAGAGAAAACACTACTAGCAACCAGCGCGCCTACATTGCGAATGGCACTCTTCAAGAAACGTTCCATACACTGTCAAGTTGAAGGCACGTGGTAAGTAATTTACACCTGCAACAGGCAAAAATCGGTACTAAGACGCTACAAGGCCATTTCTAAGTTATTTATCATGTTTAACAAGCTGTATTAGCGTCTTTGCACGTTATTGAAAACGTATTTTGCTTTAAATGCGAATTAAATGTAATCGTATTTTATACACTTGGCGCCTATTTGTTTCCGTGCATTGCATACTAACGAACACAGTTGCTTGCTTAATGTCAGTTACGATCCTCTATATCTATATAGGCCTACACTGTTTTGTACAACATATAAGTCATTGTTGTTAGAACATGACAATGACAACACTGGAGAGGAATCGTCCATGGCACTTGTCAAAGAACCAATACTACATTCGCCTGGGGCGATTTAGGGAATTCATTAAAAAAAAAAGTAATATCAGGATGGCCGGAGCCGGGAATAGAACCCGAGTGCTTCAGAATGCGGGGTCCAACGTGTTATCGTTGCGCAACCTTCCTGTGTTCAACGACGCTTAAGTCGTATCAAACCTGCTACGAGGATCCGGAGCACATTTTGAGAGTAACGTTTTTATGCAACATTACCTGAAAATGCTTTAATTTCAAATGATATGGCTGCACCTAAACTCCTTCAGCTACGAACTTTTGATGTTGAGCCATCGTAAAGTACCAACGATAAGCTCATAGGTAGGGCTAGGAATATTTCGCGAGTTCAACGACCAACACGCTAGAATCCATTATCCTGTATATACCGAAGCCCTACCATATGTCCATTACCTGCTACTCATTCAGACAACAGACAATGAACGAATAGACGGGGCTTGAATATGCACAGGACATTGAATTCTAGTATGCAGGTCATTGAACTCGCGAATTTTTCTTAGCTCTACTGATAGGCTAAGACATGGGATCCTGTTTACATTTAATTTTTGCGAATATTATTCTTTAAATTCTCTAAGACAGCAGGCGTCGTAAAAGCCATTACACAGAAGTGTTGAAAACTGGTTTTACTAAATAGCCTAATATTTACGAAACAAAAAGTACGTAATAACGGTAGTTGACTTTTTCTTTTAAAGTAGATAATTAGCTAAAATTACGAAAAGGGTGAAACGAAATCAGACTACAAAGTAAAAAAATTTTCTTTCAAAACACCTATACGACGGTTTTATATGTTACATTTCATAATAAAAAAAACTTGCAAAAACAGTACAAATAGGAGCCCGTTGCGGGATCGAATAGGATGCACCGGTATGATCGTTTAGTTGCTGCCTGAAAGAGTCATATCTAAGCAGTCTTCATGCGACACCTAAAACATTGTTGCCATGTAGTGTGGACCAGATAACCAGCCCGCTGCAGAACAACCAGCCTTAAACTACGTACTATTATTCATGCACACCCAAATGTATAGCGAAGACGACCATCACTACATCGTCCAACTGCAAGGCACACAGTCAAGAGGTCGACGAAATGTCTATTTCAGCAAGCAAAAAAGCAGTCTTCTTGTGGGACTTAAAACACACCTTGAGTAGCGTACCATGTGGATATAACGAGATCCGCCTGCCCAAGCCAATGAGAGGGCTGCAGAGCTTCAGAACACAACAGAAAATTATTATAAAACTGCTCAATGTGCGTGCAAGATATGGGAACAGCATTCATGTGTGTGTATCCATTTAAAGTATTCCACTAAACTTTAAAGCCTATTTTCTCACAGGCATACGTGGGTTTTGAGGTCCTTTACAGGTATTAAGATCGTTGTACAGAATTATATATTATACATAAAAGACTGGTTCCTACAACACACATACTGCGCCATACAGTAACACAGATGCGAGCTATCGGCGAGACGACTGCATGCCGGTTCAGTGACTTGGCGTCAAGAAACTAGGATGAGGTATGACGCCGACTAAGTGCACATAGCACAGAAGTGAGCGAACTCTAAAGCCGGCTTTACACATTGGCCCAACACCCGACCTTGGAAGGAATCGACAAGTGTGTAAATGGTGCTTGGCCGATCTTGGAATGTTGGCCATGTGTTGGAAGCTTTGCCATTCATTGTCGGTTTTTGGTCCAACCATCAAAGGGATTGGCGTATGCATTGGCGTTAACTTGGTCTGTGTTTACACATTGGTGCATGCATTGGTGTTGCGATTTTACATTTTTTTTTTTTTGTAGTTTGAGAGGGAAATATAGTTATATTAAGTGTTGAAATGGATCAGTGGACGTTATTCTACACATATACATAGAGTATGAATGTAGTTGCAGAAATTTCCGAATAAAGTTGATCCTCAATTTTCATGGAATTTAAATTGGCCGTATGACTGGTTAAAAATTAATTGGCCCAGTGTGTAAATAGCTACTGGCCGTTTCTTGGTCATTGGCATTTCTTCCTTCCAAGACTGGCCCAATCACTTGGGCCAATGTGTAAATCCGGCCTAAGGGCAACCCTGACACCCCAATGAAATGCATCGCCACTACGAAGCTGAATTAGGGCCAGTTTCACCAACGAAGTTTAACTTTGCCACAAAGCGAGATTAACAAAACTCGATGAAGAACTAAACCTGAGTTTAAGTTAGAGGTGCGTTCCACCAACAACACAGCGAGTTTAAGCTACCAGAGATTAGTTAAACTTAGCTGCACTATGGGTTGGGTGAGCTGAGTTGTCTTAATTGTGTCGGAAATACCCGAACAATTGTCGGAAATTGCCGAATGTGTGTTTGTGAATTATTTCATTTTGAAACTTTGTTACAACGTTCTTTAGGGGAAGGAGGGAATGATTGCATCGTACTATCTCGGGGGGAGGGGAGGATACAGCTATGGGGCAAGGTACCCCTAGGTAACTTTGGAGCAAAGCAAGAAAGAAAGACCAGCGGAAGATAATCCAGCAAATGTAATCTATATTATTTTATTGCTGTAAATGCTCATGTTTATCTACACACAATTGTTTAATTATTTTCTCGTCTGTATATTTTTTGCTAACCTGAAAGTACCAGACGTTAAACAGAACCTCATACACTGTAAAAAAATGTTTTGTACTTTTACAATAAAAATATTTGGAAACCCAGTTGCCAAAGAAATACCTTGTAAAATTACAATGGTTGTCCTTGTAATAAAATACAAAGGATATATTTGTAAAATTACAAGGAATAACCTTGCAGTTGTTCTTTCAATAAGGAAAAAAATAATTAAAATGCTCACTGTACTTCATAAATAACGCTGAACTTATTTATCAAATAATTTTTGAATAAAAGACGCTTACACGAAATTATTTTGAAAATAAAAAAAAAAAATTGGAGGTGGTAAGCGTCGAACCACTGTCCCCGCTCGTTGCACCTACGCAACTTACCTCTAGACCACTGTGACTTTTATACTGTCAGTGTATATATCAGTAAAATTGAATGGACCGACTGTTTTGACAAGCGGAAACGTATTTGGATGTCTGTATCATCAAACTCATCAAAATAATGATTTCTTCCTCTAATCCGACGAGGCAGATACACAGGAATAAAGTCTTCATCGTCTGTATTGTCTTCAAATACCAACTTATACAGTGCTCTCGCGCCATTTTATAATGAACTTAAGCGAGATTAGTGACGTTACCCGGCCAAAATCGAGCAGTTCAATTTAATCTCGCTTAAGACGAGAAAATCGAGTTTAACTGCTTGGTGAAACCCAAAACATGTATAATCGAGATTAAGTGCCGATTAATCTAGATTAAATCGCTTAAACTAGGTTGGTGAAACCGGACCTTAGGATGCAAGCTTTCATTTGAACTAAGCAGCGACCATTATAATTTTATTGGCAGAAAGCCTGAGTGAAATTTTGTTTACAGCAATGTCTCGACAGTCACATTCCGCACCTGTCTTAAGTGTATTTTTCCTTTCGTAAATTAACATATTGTGTGTACGTGGAGTAATTCAATAAAAATACTCATTTCCCCGACATGACATGTAATGTATTTAAAGAACTTACCAGGTGGATGCCTTAACATCGCTTACTATTCATAAAAAAAAAAAAAATCAGCGAATTATAATACATGTCAAGCTAGACCACAAACACACATACACAGATAGGATCACTGTTAAGGTTACCGCCTAAGTGGACGTATTTAGCGCGTTCGAGGCTTAGAAGAGCAGAAGCGGTAACGACACAAAACGCGCATTCACGCCACTCCATAGCCTCTAGGTGAAAGTCACCGAACTGGCGTGCATTCTATGACCTATTATGTAAGATTAAGGTGTATTGTACCCACATAGACCTCTTAAAATATTCTGCGTAAAATTTTTCGTACATAAAAAGGACCGCAAAAACACCCATGTTCGGCAGAGAGAAAATGAGGAGCAAACATTCAAAACCAGATACGTCCAAAATCCAGAAAATGAGTAAAATGCCCTTTCTAAATAAATACGATGTGTTACATACGAGTATGAGCTCAGACTCCATAAAAAAACACATGTCTTATTGAAATGGATATGTTTATTCTCAGTTAGTGCTATAAAATATAATGTTTATTCACTTTTTTCTACAGCTAGATAAGGTGGACATGTCTGGTTTTGAAAGTTTGCTCCTCAAATATGTTTTAAAAGAGTAGTGCTGAACCTGAACTGGGTGTACACACGTGTCACGTTTTGTAAATGCAATTCCTACGCAGACGTCACTCATTCGTGTTGATGCATACCTCTATACACTAGTGTAGACGGCCACCTTAATCGCACACTCGTTGCAGAACTTTTGAGTCAACAACAAACCTGGAAGTAAACGACGACCTAATTCCATCATATACCTGTTGGTCTGCGATGAAGCTAGTTGTTCACCGGATAAACCAGTTTCCTAGCAACTTACCATGCTGAACCTGTCTCAAGCAGGAAAGAAGTAAATGCAAAAATAAATACACAAACGCCGGAAAAACATGCAACGACGTTTTTCATAAGGGCAAAACACGATCATTTAATAAAACTTCAGCTACCATTTGTTCACAAAAATATTTGAACACTAACACAATCCTCATTGTTAGATTTGAATTCCGAGAGAAACTGCATGTGGTCGTTGGTGGTCCGTTCTTCACAAATAAACGGTTAATTTGTAGAGATTTAATACACTGTTCTATTTTCCTTGCCAATATTTGTGCAAGTTACATACATTCCAATCACGACGTATCTTGGTATAGCCTACTACTGTCATTTCACATAATTTCATACCTGACGCCGTCATTCTTTATGGAAATATAGTTGTGAGTAGCACAAATGTGTTACGAGAATCTTAACATATACCAAACAGGAGGACAGGCCACAACACCTGTACAAGATAGGGCAGCACCTGTCGGTGTAACGTTTCACATTTACCTGGATTAATTTTACACTGGCACAAGAGCTAG
Source organism: Medauroidea extradentata (assembly GCA_003012365.1). Classification (NCBI taxonomy): domain Eukaryota; kingdom Metazoa; phylum Arthropoda; class Insecta; order Phasmatodea; family Phasmatidae; genus Medauroidea; species Medauroidea extradentata. The sequence goes on along the minus strand of PNEQ01043351.1, from coordinate 11,151 downwards.
ACAGGAAAGCAAATCTAATAACTCGACGGGCGTTCCTGCACAAAATACTTTAGTATAAGGGCAAGCGTTTTGCATTTGGGCAGCGGGAAACCACGATAAGCTGCAAGTTAGTTTCATAGCAGAATGAACATACGCATGTTTCCAGTATCAAAACGTTCGTGATGCGGCTACTGTTCCTATAGTTTTATTTCTGCATGCTTTTACTGGAGCATCCTAAATAAAAACATGTTCAAAATAAGAGGGCACATTTTACGACAGTACGTATCAACAGCAAATGAGCATAACCAATATTCCCGGCATCTCAGATCATCAATTCATACGTCCATTTAGTTGATTTATACATTCATTTATAAACCACCAGGAAGAAAAGTAATTTATTTATTCTAATGTAAACCATAATTTTGTCACTATTTCCGCTAAATTTTTGCCGAGTCGCAGATAACTATTTTGAATAAATACAGCAATGAAAAGAATAATAAATAATGTATAATACTTACCTCGCTAACAACTCGTGCCATGTATCAAATGACCCTGAACTCTCTGACAAGACTCACCTTTAATCGACCGCGTGGCGCAATACGACATCCGTGCATACACACAAGGGCTACTCACCTCTTGCAAAGCCTTCTTATCTGCGACTTTACTACTCTGCATCAGCCTTATGACATTTTTGGCGCCTTCCACCACTGCAGCTTCTATCCTCAACCTGTGCCTCAGCTCTTCAACCCTATCTTCCAGAGGCGTCTCTAGCGTCGTTTCAAACTTGTCTGGAAATACAGAAAACTTTATCACACTAACAAATTAAAAATGCGACTTAACATGCTGAAAGAAACTGAACACAACACGCTTCGCACTAATTAGAACAGAAGAAATCGCACGAACTATCACACACGTTCAAACAGTGTGGAGAAAAGTATTTCTGTTCACCTCACAACGAGGAAACAACACTTAACGAAAACTTTTTAGGGTCATTATTCATGTAAATAAGTATCTATTATTTTGATTTTATGTCAGTTTTAACACGTACTTAGAAAACACCGCTTAAAGGTTAGGTCAAAAGTATTTTAAAAAAATCGCAAACCGAGGTTATTTTGGCCCTGCGGAGTGACTTTGGTCCACTCAATATATTGGTTTTGTGGTCATTTGGCGAAGAAAGATTACTTTGAAGCCGAACGCTTATAACATTACACAGATTAAAGTTTTAAATTTTCTTCGTTAAATGACATAAATATATATTTTTTTAATGGGCTAAATTGACCCCGATTCACAGTACCGAAAATGTCAGTAAAATAAAAAAACCCCGCAATAACAACGTTTCCTTCGGTGTGTAAGTGTAATTATATTCAAACTAACATCTAAATAATGTAACTAGTTCATATGCCTATCGCTCATTTGATTCAATACCTGTAGGGTTCATAATTACTAAAATACGTGTGGTTCTGCGCCGTTGATACTAATTGCTCTTAATGGCACAACTATACCAGCTAGCTGATTTAAATCAGTCTCGTACTACAGCGGCCATTAATAAACATTAACTATCCCCACAACGCAATTTTACTTCACTTGTAACCTAAATACAATGGAGTCGAGAAACACTGTCATTAAAAAATTATTGCACAGTACTGAATACATGCCATTTCGTTTGCGCCAGTATTCAACATAGCCTATTATACAATGTGCCCGGTACCGTCACTGTAAACTGCATTGGCCAGCAAAATTACATCAAGTCTTGATTAAGAAGCTATACTCTGCTACTACAATAATTTTTAAAAGTCTCTTTTCTATTGTTTATAACAAAGTTGCACTATTGTGTAATCACTAAATTCTATCAGACAATTCACATTTGTACACTATCTCGCACTTCATCACAAGCTTACAAAGTCGGCTAACAGCTTAGGCAGTCACGTAGTGACGTAAAAATTAGTCGCTGATTATTGATCAGAGAAAAATACATTGTTTCCTAATACGAATGTCCATATTTTTATGTCCTTAACTTCGCTTCTATATCTTAAGTAGATGAACGTAATGATACCCATGCTGCACAGTGTCACGTTCAGTGCTAACTTGTACAAAATATAATGTCCTATTTATGTCGAAACTATCATGTGACAAACCATATTGCACTTTTAAAGCGTATTATAACAACTATTTGAAACGCAACTAACATAAATACATTATCTTGATGGCATTTAATTTCGCCTATAACATTAAAGAGTCATTCCAATGGATTTTCCAGTACAACAAACTTTAATACCTACTGACGAAATCAGTGTTCAAAGGCTACGTTTAGAGGTATACTCCGAACTCCTTGCTTTGGTTGCAGCGTTCAATAGTGGTGTTTCTAGACCAGGATATCTTAATTCAAATAATCTCTGAAAGTCTATAATATCACCAACGACACAGTCTGTTCGTTATTACACGTTAACATAATGGCAAAGCACCTATTTTCTATGTAGCCTACACATCTTGGCAAGAGCTCAAAACTTTCCCCGTCACAACACATTTAGTGAATAAGAAACAAACTGTTGTTTACCAATTAGGCCTATATCATTACATGATCCACGAAAGCGATTGAGAAAAAAAATTGTCCGGTATTTAAAATAATTTCGATGCACTGGTATCAGCAGAAGTCAAAACATCCCCCATCTCTGATAAAATGAAACAAACCAAAGAGTCATTATAGTGTATCTTAAGTGTATCTGCAGGTCATGTGTTACTAACCGATACTGAATTAGTGGTGTTACGACGGATGGATGAGATCTCGACTGAAGTAAAATCGATGAGAGATTATAATGAGAAAATTAGAGAATAAGACATTTCGAGACTTGAGCGACTGACATAGTCAGACAGACATTTGCTGTAAAGACAGATTGCAATCAACTCGTCATGTGGTGATTAGCAAAAGTATATATTAAGTGATAAAACTGTGAATTGATGAAAACGTTTTGGGTTTTGATGTAAATAATTTGTGGTAGAATTAGAAAGTAGGCCTAACAAAAAAAAATTGATTTTTTCGTTTTCTTTTCTTTCATTTCGATCAAGCTTAACGATACCCCGAGGGAAAAAAACTTGTACCAGTAGTTCCAGGAAATAAAGATAACATTCCAAATTCACCAACTGGCGTGTAATACTGCCTCACACACATGGAGCGGTGTGCTGAACTGTCACACAAGCAATATTGCCAAAATAATGCGCAGTTCACGTCATGTGACGCCGCGCAGTCTGGCTGGAGTGATGCCAGAACGCCTGGACCAATGATAACGGAAGGTTAAAATCTCTTCAGCACAACCCGATAAATACATTCCGGGGCAATACAGTTTATTAACACAGAGTTCTGATTTTATAACCATTAACGCACATATAAATAAAGTAAATAAAAAAACTCGCAGGAACATGTTAAAACTGGAACTATATGTATTCCTATGCTATGGACATAAAGAGTTACTAAATAATAATTTAATTTAAAACATAATATACCACGTTTCTTTATACGGACTAGAAGTGTAAATCTCTAATATGGGAAACTTAACATACTATCTATTACATGCGTCCGATGTTATAAGTTTTAAATCTTACTAGTGCTTCTTCCACACGAGAAATTATTTTATAACTTCAGTCCATTTTGAAAACCTAACAGCCTATATTTAAAAAAATTAAATAATTACTTTAGGCTTTTATAGACACGTGCGTAAAATTTTTCAATCGGTTTTAAGGCAGCAAAAACTTGTGCGGAACAGACAAACGAACCGACAGACAAGAATGCGAGCTAATATTGCATTGTTATCCAGGTCTGAGCTATGTAATGGAGCTTCAAGTCTCTACCTTATCAGAAAGATAGTTTAACGGAGTGAAAAAAAAAATTAAAACACATATTTAAATCATTATTTCACTTTTTTTTTTCAGACCTTATATATAGCATTTTCACCCAATTCTGAGCTACGTTTAAAATGCGTACCAAACAAGACAAGAAATCAACTAAATACAACGTGATAAAAGTAACGGCAAACAACGCATCCACAAAAAAAAAAAAAAAAAAAAGTAAACTTCCAGCTAAACGTCTTTTCGGCAATCAAAAATTTGTCAGATACATTACGTAACAAAATGAAATATCTAAAAAATCAAAAGACAAGGCTTTTAGGCAGTTAGCTGCATGCCTTGAAACAACAGTCATGAAACAGGAGGAAAGAAAGGCCACTAAATATGTTTTCAGACATACGGCATTTCTGACGTCGGTAAGTAAACGACAAGCAAGAATGGTTCATCAAGTTAAAGTCTGATACAAAAAGTAGCTCGAATGTTACGTCACAATGGAACAGTAGAATCACTATCAAGGTGACAAGGCAAAACGTGCCAACAGTTATTCTCCCTGGACAAAGGAAGAGAGCCTTGAACGGCTGCACGGGCCGTTGACAGAACGCTTCCATTCCACCTGAGGGTAAACCTCACAATAAGCGATATATAGCGGCCATCAGAACTAGGAGCCAACTTTGCCGTGGCTGACGCCAACATAGTTGGCCAGCCGCCCAGGGGAAAGGTTCGTGCGGCCAGGAACAAATTCAGCACAGCTGCTGCGGTGTAGGTAGCTTGGCTTGTCCTCTGCAGCACCACGGTCGAGTTTGGACGACCCCACACATATTGCGGCAGACCGCTAGAAACCCTACCAGATTTTTAACACGAGCGAAGAATAAACAGCATTGGTACAAGCAACGACGTTCAGCTAGCTCATTTAATTACTCTTCTTGCAGAGTTGAAAGTAAAATTGTTAGGCCTATACTATAGGCCTACTTCACCAGTTAGACCAGATAGATTGATATTATTGTGTGAAGTATGCAAAACATTGGCAATAGCTAGATAGAAAACTTTATAGAAATTGAAGTTGCTCGCAAATTTGTATGAATATGATTTTGTGTTATGTACAGTAGACCGGGGTTATTTTGTCCATTTTCGAGGTTACTTTGCCCACTCAAAATATTAGCTTTTGGATTTTCTGGTAAATAAACATATATTCTCAGCAGATTATTTTAATAACTGCATTTGATCCTTATAGTTACTGTCTGAAACTTTCGTCACTAAACGACTTAAAATCCAAAATTCTGAGTGTTCGAAGTAACCCCACAAGGTCAAAGTGTTTACGGTATTACTGAAAACATTTTATAAAGTAATCAGCTCTACTAATAAACTATTACTGATATTTCCTTACAACAATAGTAATTGTTGCAACGAATCAGCTTGGCGAATATTTTCTCGCACAATTATGTTACAAAAACAGTAATTATTAACAGAAACATGTCTTTTGCTTGTTAAAAAATGTTTAACATTCACTGAGGCCGCGGTCGGCGCAGTGGCCAAGAACACTCGCCTCACACCAACGTGATTCGGGTTCGACTACCAGCGGGGCCGGTCTCCGGATTTTCGCATGTGGGAAACGTGCCGGACGATGCCGCAGGCCGCCTGGTTTTCTCGGGAATCTCCCCGTTTCCCTCGCCAGTCCATTCCAGCGCTGCTCCATACTCATATCATGTCATCCCTCTCCAGAGCTAAATACCTAGATGTTAAGTGCTGACCAAAATCTCTTCATTTTAACATTCATTATTTGGCAACGTTACACAGTATAAACATGCTTTCATATACAATATCAGTTGTACCATTCTGAGCATTTTATATAGTCAGTACTATTTGTTTGGAGTTCTGCATATTATACTGTCAGGTTCAGTACTCCACAATTAGGCAGCCACTCCCATTCCAATGTACCCAACAGGCAACAAATAAAACGAAATGAGTGATTATTTAGTGTAAGGTGTTTGATTCAGTACGTATACACAACTTTACTATATGCCCTGTGGGCTCACAAGTGTTTAACACTCAGTACTGCCAATTTTTCAGGGTAAAACTCTATATAAATTCGTCAATTCTAGGATAAATGCATCTCAAAGTTAAAATTTCAGAAACAAAAATTCCAGCGTAAAGAATTGTTCACGTTCTATCAAGTAATATCGTGAGACGATTTGAAGGCTGGTTTAACTGCGCCAGAACGTTCGCAGCGCAGAGTAAACAGATAATTCCTTAAGTGGAAAGACGTCAAGTTGATTAGATAAAAGACTACCACCAAGATATCGTATCACTAAAATTATTTTCTTTTGGCACAATAAATTTTAAAAAATGGCACTTTATACCACTTACTGTACAACACTGCCAAGAAGGCTATTTCTGACAACACTTCTGGATACATTTCACAAATCCGTTTATTACACCACAAACTATGTAAACCACTCCCAACTTACCAGCAAAGAGATGTACTGGTAAAAATGCACACATTCGGGAGCAGAAGCGCAGACAACAGGGAGGGGACGGAGAAAGGGTTACAAACGCCCTTGCGTCTACTTTAGAAGAAAATTATTTTAAAAATTAACAATATTTTTACCAGTAGAATTTTTAATGATTCATCACGGAAATTGCTAAAATAACACAATTTTGTACTCTGAAATCCAAATTTTCTCAGGGGAGCACCCCCGGAAAAAACAGCTTCAAAGAGGGGGTCGAATATACCCATATACAGTATACATATACACACACATAATATACATACAGGACGAGGAGACCACAAAAACATATTTGTACCAAATTGCCAGGGTCAAGAGTTTTCCTTTAGCTTTCCCTTATCCTGATTTTGGTTTACAATCCTAAATATTTCTGGGCGCATGTTGGGATGGTCATATGAATGCCATAGCATTTTACTCCCACCAGTTTGAGTCACTGGTTTCTGGATCGCGTTAACTTTCCCGCTCCTCGGAAATACTCGGAAGCATTCGTTTATCCTAGGCGGTTTCACGTAGAAAGCCGCACCACTTATTTAAAATTTTAATGTAGTTTTTTAACCTAACAAAATCAGACAGTATTTTTCACAATTTGAACTAACTTAAAACTAATAAACTAACCTAAACATTAACTAACCTAAACATTAACTAACAAACAAATTGTCAAAGGAGGTCACAATAAGGAAGGAGAGGGGGGAGATTATTGGCTTAATCGCCGAGGACGAACGAATACTCCCGAGCATTTCCGAGGAGAGGAAAAGTTAATGCGACCCAGACCCTCGGTATACTAGGTAAGGTTTCCTGATGCAGTGCGGGTTGTGTGTGTATAACAAGCACAACTAAGAATGACCAGCTGTGCAAGTTAACTTTTCGGCGTAGTTCCCTAAAATATGTATTATAGATCTTGGCATAAGTAAAGCTCAAAGATTCCTTCTCAGCAGAAATCACCATCATGATGTCGCAAACAATTTCACAGCATTCTGTATAACTTCATGACCCTGAAATCACCTTCTGTATTATGATCCAAAAGAAACCTAATCGTCTGAAAGTCAAGTCCAGAATGTTAAGTCGGATGCCAAACAATTTTCCAGTGAAATGACTGCAAAACTCCTGTATGTGATGTTGGCAAACTTGGTGGTGGATAAGATAATTCAGGGTGTGGTTCTTTGCAGCAGAACTGTCTCCAACTGGCGTATGCTTGAAAAATTCGGGCGTATAATGAACAGTTTGAAGTGCAGATTACACGTCAGTAGTCATTCTAGTAGAAAAGAAATAAACACTAACATATAATAGAAACGAAAAGTATGATAGAGACATCAGTTAATTTCTTGGTGTTCAACATTCTAAAATCTGCATTCATAAATTTGTTCCTTAGACAGTCATTTTGAGAAAGTGACCGACCGTTCCTACTTCTCCAGCATTGTTTTGTAGTTTTGATGGAAATCATGTAATGCATAAACAAAACAAAAAGGTATACTGTATAACTTTTACACAACTTCGATTTCGGCAAGTGTACGTAACGTAATTTACGGTCAATCAATGGCAATAAACAAAAAAGACTACCCTCAGAGGTTAGTAAGAGGTGACGGGGCTTGGCAGGTCTCACGTCAAGCAATTCCTCAGCAACAGGTATTAACGTCTCAAACGCCGAGTCACGTCCGACAGCGCTCAGACCCACGCGATAAGATACGCTGGAGAAACTCTCGCGCTAAGAAAACTGGGACATCGACTGATAACGAGATACGCGCGTGCGTCAAATGTGGGCGTGACGACAAAATCTTCGCAACCAAACTTAGAACGCTAGCACAGGGGGAGGAACCGTGAGAAATGTTACCTAATCCTGTCACTATATACGCCATGGGCAAGTCGTGAATTATTGAGAAGTTATTCGCTTGAAAAGGGCGTGGCAAACAAGTTTACGCAAAACCTAAGACTTCCAGGAAATCGTCATCCAATGAAATGTGTTTCGCCACCTTGGCGAGCTAACGTGTTGATAGCTAGTATGATAATTTTCTGGAGAACAATTTGTGGCGCCGTTAACATCCATGCGGACGACGAAACGCGTCTCTCTGTCAAATTAATAGCTTGGAAAACTATTTTTTTTTCTCAGCAGATTTTCGAGTTATTTAAAGTTTCAATAAACCCTTTACCACTAATTTATGCACCACAGCTAAATAAACTGCGCTAAATCCGGAAATTTTGGAAGTCAGTGTATATAAATATATAATTCGACAAAATACAAGAAGTTCCAAAATGGTTAACCATATTTCAAATAATAATACAGCTAACCATGTATGTATAGGTAGGCTATCTAGACACACTAGTATGATCGCAAAGTTTTACTACTCACCAGTAAAACTTTATAAGATCATATTGGTTTCTGTACATTCGTTAAAAAGCTGCAGTAATCTAAAATATTAAAAGTAGTAATTTTGGGACATACTGTAATTTCCCGCAAACTCTATAGGCAAATTTCACGTCATGAAGTGACACGTTTCTAATAAATCTTTAATGACGCCAAACTTTTATACATTTGATTTCTGTGGAAAGAGATATGTTTAAAGAATGCGTCACGCTGACGATATTTGTTCACAAAGAAGGAAAACTGTATCAACGACTGACCTTTTACATTTGTAATACACAGTTTAAAAAATCCGGATATTTCGGTTAATATTTTTAACGTAAAACCAACCAAGCGATCGGTCTGGCGAGGACAATGGACAATGAAAGTGCAAACGCCATCTACCGCAAAACTTAAAAATTAAGTTCCAGTGGCTGCTATTACCTTGTTGGGAAGGACTGAGAGAACAGACAGGCAAACGCTCCCTTCCCCAAAATCTTCAAAATAAAATAACTGTACCAATACAACTAAAACTGTGCTCCACGCAACACTTTCGGGTTGACATAAACATTGACTTTTCTGTGTGCTAGCTCCCCAAAACTATGTAATTAGGGGGGGGGGGGGTATCGTGAAAATCGAGACTTTTTTCCTTACAAAATTTGCATCGTGCGTAAATCGAGTGTAGATGCAACCCCTCTTCTAAGCCAGAGTATTTCAGTCACGTTACGGCTAATGCCACACTTGTAGCCCTGTTCTGAACCGATGGGAGACAAAATTAAATACGAATATTACGCGTCAGTTCCTTTTCCTCCGCCGATATAGGCGTTATTTAGGGAGCACTTGCTGTCACTTTACTGAAGTTATAATCTGCAACCACATAGGGTTGTACAGAGTGAGACAACGTAACTTCCTTTCCCAACACGGCAATGAAACCCATTATGTGAATCAGAAAGTTTCCAGTTTAATTTTTATGATGTAGGTACATAACTAAATCAGACAGGTAACGCTCCCATTGCCAATGCGCCGAGTAAAACTATTTCTAGCGTTTCTCATGACACTTACCAGCATAGCAGTGGGTAAGTTGGAAATTCCTGCCCAGATGTTGTCCTTCAGGACGTGTAGGGTCCTCGGACGGTTGACATAAACGCGGGATATCAAATAAAAAAAATCACGAAGGTCCAAATCGGGGGAGCGGGCTGGCCACTTCAAATCGCAACTTATTGAGATGAGGCGCTCAGGAAGGTGTTCCCTCAAAACAGCTATCGATGCCCCTGAAGTGTGGGCCGTTGCTCCGTCTTGTTGGAACCAAATGTTCCAGTCCAATTCGTCAAGCTAAAGGGGAAAAAATTCCTCCAACATGTTCACATACGCTCCTAACTGTTCCAACGCATTATGGCAATGGACAGCGGTGGGGAACAAAACTTTACACCCACGCCTCTCTAATGAGACCATCTCCGCCCCGCTAAGACATCTACAGCCTGAATGGCGCGCATTTCAAAACAAGAATCAACTACGGCGAAATTTCTTCTGCACATTTCCAATGACTAGTTGATCAATCCATTCAACTGTCTCTGCTGTAGTCTGAATTTGTAGCGTATGTTCTACAGTAAGCTTCAATTTACATTTTAATTTTACATTTCAACTCTCTCCAACAGTTTGTCGAAACGTAACAGCTTCACCAGTTGTCCAAGAGTGTAACAGGCGTGAGTAATTAACAACTTTTCCCTCACACAATCAATCCCTGTATGACATTTTTTTGGTTTATTAGCGCTGCATGTATTGAAATAATTCGAAGCTAGAGTCCGTGTAATTAATAATGATAAAATGTTAAAAGAGTCCGTGACACTAATTAATACCTGATGCTAGTTTTCTTCCGATTCAAAATTTTGGCCAGATTTGCAAATGTTACAATACCGAGTTAGCTAATTACCGTGCCTACCAAAACGCACATAGTATTCGAAACATTAAAGCATAACTACGACATAAGTAAGCAAATTTAAAGTTTAAGATGATTTTCAAACATGTCATAAAGACTAAATAACTCCTGGTATCAATTTAATCCAAAAATAAGCAACTACAGTAATCGTAATTTGTAATGCTGATATAGAGAGACATTGTCAGTAGTTCGCCACACCCTTCATTTAATATACGAAAATAAATAATTTTAACTAAATAGGCTTACACAGCCTCTTAAGGGCGTTGGACCCGTAAAATTTATTATTTTTATATTTGTGCCAAACACTGTTCAACTTTTGCTCATCAGATAACACGTCATTTCCCCAAATAGAAAAAAATTAGGCCCCATAGTTTTAGCATAATCACTCATCAAAGTCACAAAATGACCGTTGCGGTGTAGCCAAAATCAAAAAAAGTAATTATCTAATGAATTCAAAATTACGGGAACTGAAAGTCAGTGTATCAATGCATTTTATGACATGTTTGACAAAAGTTAGTTTTGAATATTTTAGTAGTAGCCAAAAGTCAAAGTTATGCAAA